>CABHPQ010188964.1:0-10701 GCA_902168405.1 Peromyscus aztecus
AGAGAGAGAGAGAGAGAGAGAGAGAGAGAGAGAGAGAGAGAGAGAGATAGATCCTTGAGGCAGAGGCTCTTCTAAGTACCTTGGAACAGATAGTTAACTGGCTTGCAAGCTGCTTACAAAGGTGCTGAAGCTTCAACATGAATTAATATTGTGGCCTTCTAACTCTTCACTTCAAAGCAAGCCTGTGCAGTCTTATTGTCAATCTGACAATCAATAATAATTAAGCAATTTGATACAGTTAATCGGTTATGTTGTCTTTGTAGTATCATGCCTGAGCACAAGTAAAATTTATAAGTCTTAAGAACATCTTTATGAAGCATGCCTGATGGAGAGGGGAGCGGGTTGTAGGCTTTGTGGTCAAGAGGAAAGGGAACAATATTAAACAAGAAGCTATAGTTCTTAACTCGTGAAATGGAGGATTCCCTCCCCCATATGTTTCACACTCTTTTTCAGTCAAACATTTCTGAGTTGGAAACCTTCATAGGCAATCTTCTTGCAGTCATACTTGATACTGCACACCACTTAACCCAATAGGAATAGTTACAAAAGAAAATCAGTAATACACATTTGTAAAGTAACAACAGGCATGAATACTGGGGTAATCCTGAACTGTTGGAGGAGACTCACTGAAAGCAAGTGAGATGAACTAATGTTTATGACTGCAATGTGGTTTACACTAAGGGCTAACGATTGTCTAATCAAATATTAAGTTCAAAACACCACTCATTTAGAGATACTGGTGAATCTTCCTCAATATTTTGACGTTTGTTTTAGAAACAGAATTCTGTTAGTGAAAACATTTTATTTATTAAATGTACCTTTCTTTTTTAAAATGTTTTAAATTGAATTTGTTATAAAACATATGATTATGGGTATAGTTGAACTTGGGGTTTAAAATAGGCTCACAGAGTACCAGTTCTAATGATGGAGAAAAGTGTTTCATTTACAGGCTTTTAATAGCTTTACTTTAGAAACATTTAGGCTGGTTGGTCTGTTTGTTCTGTGTCCTAACCACCTACACAAAGCAGATCTTTTGTACCAGTGGAATTCCATTCACTGGACTGGAGCACTGGCAGCATGAAGAGCCATGCATTGATTTTATGCTCATCACTGTGAAGGAAAGTCGGGGAGAGTGGTCTTCTTTTAGCGAGTAGAGCAGCTAAAGCCTTTGGAGATGTGTGTGCCCATTGACTGGCTTCAGGATTCTTTCGTAGCTTATTTTTAAGTGTTTCTTTAGTTTTTTGAAATTATAATATTATTTATAATTTCCCACTTATCTTTCCTTTCTTTAAACCCTGCCACATTCCCCTTCTTGCATCCTTTCAAGTCCATGGCCATGTGTTCATCAGTTGTAGCTGTTGTTCTCTGTGCATTTGTGTGTATTCCTAAACATATAACTACAGCCTACTCTGTCTGTAGACTGTCACCTGCTCCTATGTTTTCTGAGGTGACAATGGAAGCATGCATCTTTTATTTGCTGCTCACTGATTTAGGGAAACAAATAAACAAATAAAAAATAAGCCAGAATGAAGTGAAAACGTCAATGGGTACTTAAAGTTTTATCTTGGTCTCTTGCAATGCAGTGCATTGCTAAACAGAGCTGGGACAACCACACACTTATGCGCCTTGCTGTTTCCATCACTATGGCAGGGAAGATAAAAGTAAGAGAGGAAGAAAATGAAACTGTAGCTTCCCATCCTCTTAATTAAAATGATGGAAATAATTTAGCATTTCCTTATGTAGTAATAAGGTATTTGAAGTTGGAGAATCAGTCACCAATGATGTCAGGGCTGTTTCTGCTTTTTAGACAGCAGGTGGGATCCTGTTTAGCAAAGATCTGTCTCTCTCCCAGTGTTGTGTGCAGTTCAGTTATTAAGGCATCCTATGGTTCCTTTTTAAAATTCACCTCACATTAAAAGATTTCTTATGAGACTAATGCCCCAGAATACTGTATAGCTCAGAAATGCTTCTCAAAGATCAATGAACTAGATCAAAGTTGCATCAGGACTTTTTGCTGTTTGGAAGGGTCCTTTCACTGACCTGTAAGTGTGAATGGCGTTTGGTGACAAGATGAGATATGAAGTGTTCTTAGCTAAGCGTGGTCCCAGTTGAGCAGCACGGTACAGTAATTGGGTTTGTTCTTCTTCATGTGTCACATGTAGGTCAATGACATTATGAACATACAGTAAATGTTAGTGGCAGGAATTAGCTCAATGCTTAGAAAAGATTATGTACTTCCTTCATGTTCGTTAGAAGCTTCTAAGAACCAAGAGGAAGAGAAAGGGGTGTAGTTGAGACTAGAGAAAAGGGGAACCAACAGCCTGGATGTTACTGTAAGGAAAATTAGATATTTTGCTATATTATTTATGAATGACTATAATTTTGAGGTGATATTAGCCCCAGAGTGGTTTGGGCAGCTCTGTTTTAACTCCCTTGCATGTGTCATCACCACTAAGGTCTCACTTTCAGAAAAACCGGAAATGTTAGAAGGGCTGTATGTGAGCTAAGGAGAGTCCACAGTAAGATGAACTCCTTTCTGAACAACTAAGCTGCATTCCCAAAAGCTCTGCCCTGTGGGAATTGTAGAATTTACCCAAATGTCTGAAATCCTGAGCAGGTAGCCTGGTCATAGACAAATATTTATTATAAGGAATTATTTCTGTTACATGTATTATCTGTCCCACTGTGGGATTATAAATTAATTTCTGTGGGATGAATTGGATAAAAATTTCCAGTGGCATTTTCATTTCCCAAATTACATAATAAAGATTTTTTCCCCCTATGTAAAAGCTGTTCAAGAGTAGAACAGCACAAGACAAAACAACTCCTGATGAATATTTTCATGGCTTCCTTTTTTGTATTTGTTTTTGGCTGGAAGACATCATCATCTTCATAGTCTAGCACATTGCTTAACATGTCTATATTTTTAACCAGCAACAAAATTACAAGATGAATAAGGGATAACACAACCAGGGAATCTTATGTGTTATCACACCTTTGATTTACACTTATTTGGGGAAGTATTACCTATGACAAGGAAGCATATCCTTCATTAGCTTTTGAAGATGTTTCTTTCTGCAGTTTATCTGGGGCCTTTTTCTGATATAGAAAAATGACACATTTATAAGCTACAAATGTGACAATCATAAATTTTGTTTTGTAATCAATGACATACTAGATACGACTTTCTTTGTATTCTTTAAATGTTTTTGTAGAACAGCTATCAAATCATTACCTAAATTCTCAAATTAGAACATTTAATAAATTACACCATGCCTTACAGGTGTCCTTTTTAAAATATTGGACAAATTTAATGAATAATGACAAAAATGGAAACACTTAAGCTTGTAGAAATGACAAGTGATTGAGAGATAGATGGTTTATAGGTATAGTTATAAGGCATTAGTAATACGTTTACTATTATGCCCATTTGGCACAGGAATGCTAGTAGGTCTACCCCTAGCACCGCAGATCTATAGAATCTATATTCATGGCCACCGTATTGGGTTTCAACTTACAAAGTCTTACATAAACTTTATCAAAGTAGTTGGTTCCTCCCATGATGCTTGTACCACTACTGCGCTACTGGGCATGTCTTCAAAGGGCAGTTATTTTTGTGACTTACAGGCTTCACAGCTGGGTAAGACTAGTGATTGCTTTTCCCTGCCAATAGTATGTATAGTACCTTCCAGCACTCTGAATGCTAGCTAGTAGGGATTAAGCTTCCAGGTCAGTATGCATTTGATTTCTCCTTGTTCTTTAAATCAAGTATGTCTTATCTTCAGCAATAGGAATGATTAAGAGCATTGGCAATAACCAGTAACTTTTGGGGGTCTATAGGATGCAACTTTACAACAACTCCATTCCTGGCATTGGGGATTTAATTGCTACAATGTGGTGACTAGTAGCAGCATTATTGCTTCATCACAGGACAAATTATTTTAAATGGTTTTTATATGTGTACATATACAGTTTGCAAAGCTTCTATAATACTGGGCTTCCATATAATATTTTTCAAAGTATCTTTAGTATTGCCTATCAATTTCCATATCCTCTCCTCCACTCTGGCCTCCTATTCTCCCATTAGACCATCCTTATTCCATTATTCTCCATCTCCATTTACAGCATTGGGTCAATTTCCCTTCACTAGAAATGCCTCCATGACCTTTTGCTAATATCCTTTCCTCTGTGATTATTCTGAATGAATCACACATGTGATTCAAAACTAACATTTGCTGCTAGAGTTTTCCTGCCTGGCCCACAGTCAGGACAAATCTCTCTCACCTGCCAGTCCCACAGTCGCTCAAACCCAACCAAGTAAACACAGAGACTTATATTGCTTACAAACTGTATGGCTGTGGCAGGCTTCTTGCTAACTGTCCTTATATCTTAAATTAATCCATTTCTATAAATCTATACCTTGCCACATGGCTCGTGGCTTACCGGCATCTTTACATGCTGCTTGTCCTGGCAGTGGCTAGCTGTGACTCCTTCTGCCTTCCTGCTCTTTTCTCCTCTCTGTTAGTCCCGCCTATACTTCCTGCCTAGCCACTGGCCAATCAGTGTTTTATTTATTGACCAATCAGAGCAACACATTTGCCATACAGAACATCCCACAGCAAACATTCACAAATTAAAGCTTGCAACTTCAACTTTCTGGTTCTGGGTTACTTCACTTTCCAGTTTTATTCATTTTCCTGAGAATGTGATGAATTTCTAACATAATTTTTCTAACAACTAGACAATACTCCATTATGTAAAAGTACCTCATTTTCATTATTCATTCATTAGTTGATGGGCATCTAGGCTGTTTCCATTTAGGAAATGGAAAACTATTGTGGAAATGGAAAGGTATGGTTCACAGAGTAGCAATAAACATGGGTTAGCAGGTATCTATACACTAGGATATAGAATCCTTTGGTTAATGCCTAGTATATAGTATAGCTCTATCATGTGGTAAATGTTTCTAGAGTTTTGAGGAATAGCCACACTGATTTCCACAGTGGCTATATCAGTTTGCCCTCACACTTATACCAGCAATAAATGAGTCACCTTCTTTTCCTGCATCTTTGTAAGAATTTATCATCATTAGCTCTTTTGATCCTAGCTACTATGACTTGGGAAGGATGAAATCTCAAGTAGTTTTAATTTGGATTTATCTGTGCCTAAAGATAAAACATTCTTTAATGTTCTCTAGCTGTTTGGGCTGTTGTTGTTTTGTTTTGTTTTGTTCTGTGAGAACTCTGCTTGTTTCCACACCCCATTTTTAACTTTCTTTTTGCTTGCTTTGGTTGTTGCTGTTTTTGTTTTAGTTCTTCAAATACTCTAAGTAATTGCTGTCTGTCAGGTCTACATCTGGTAAAGGTTTTTGTTTATTTCGTTGGTTGGTTTTTTCCCCTGCTGTAGGCTTCCTTTGCACTTGAATGATGGTGTCCTAGACTGTACAGAAGATTTTCAATTTCATGAAGCTTTATTTAATAATTGATGATAGAAATGCCTATGTTACTGAGGTCCTGCTCAGAAAGTCTTTTCCGCTGTGCAGCTATGGCACACGCCTTCAATCCCAGCACTCGGGAGGCAGAGGCAGGAGGATCTCTGTGAGTTTAAGGCCAGCCTGGTCTACAGAGTGAGACCCAGGACAGGCACGAAAACTACACGGAGAAACCCTGTCTGAAAAACAAACAAACAAACAAACAAAAACAGAAAGTCTTTTCCTCTGCCAATGAGTTCAAGCACATTTTCTACTTATTCCTCTATCAAGCTCAGAGTACCAGATATTTTTCAGGTACTTGAGCCATTTGGGGTAGAGATTTGTGCTGGGTGAGAGATGAGAATATAGTTTTACTCTTCTACTTGCAGCTATCCAGTCTGACTAGCAACATTTGTTGAAGACAGTGTCTTTTCTCCAATGTCTGTTGATGGCCTCTTTGTCAATAATTAGTTCTGTTTTCTGGTTATCTTCTTCCATTTCTTTCTTTGGAGTACTAAAATTTTCATTGTACAAGTCTTTCATTTCCTTGATTAGGTTTAACCTAGTGCATAATGTTGAGGCTATTGTGAATGATAGTTACTTTGATTTCTTTTTCACCAAGTCTTTATTTGTGTATTGGAATTATAGGAAGGCACTGTTTTTTTGGTTTTTTTTTTTTAGTTATTTTTACATTCTGCAACATGGATGAATGTGTCCAGCAGTTGTAAGGTACTTTTGGTGAAATCTTTAGGATCTTTTATATGTAGAATCATTTTATCTCAACCTTCATCAAAAATGCTTCTGTTTGCAGAAGATGGCAATTAACACAGAGTATAGCATGAATCTTAGAGAGTCTTTATTAATAAAATAAACCCAGAGCCAAGTATTGAGGTGAACACTGGAAGGTCAGAGAGACAGAACAAGCCATAGCTAACCTCATCTGGCCAACTTCTCAGCTGATCTTGTTTCCTCAGACTGGAAGCCTCTGTGTCCTCATATCCAAATGGCTCTCAGCTGAACTGTGCTGCTCAAAACCTAAAAGCTTAACCAGCCAAAAGCTTCTAGTTTCTGGCCCTCACACCTTATATACCTTTCTGCTTTCAGCCATCACTCCCTGGGATTAAAGGCTTGCTTTCTGGGATTAAAGGCGTGAGACACCATGCCTGGCTGTTTCCAATGTGGCCTTGAACTCACAGAGATCCCAGATGGATTTCTGCCTCTGGAATGCTAGGATTAAAGGTGTGAGTGCCACCATTTTCTAGCCTTTGTATCTAGTGGCTGTTCTGTCTCTGACCCCAGATAAGTTTATTAGGGTGCACGATATTTTGGGGAACACAATACCATCACAACAGAGATCACAACTGGCCAAGATATAGAGAATAAGAAACTGTGTAAAGCTCAGTGCTAAACTGTTTATCTGCATCACACTCTCCTTCTTCGAAGGCTCGGGATCATTACAGAAAAGGAGGCAGAAAGGTCTTAAGACACAAGGGCAGTAGATGACTACAGGAAATAGTGTTTCAGGACACAAAAGGAAAGTTGCACATATGAAGTCATAGCAATTTAGCAGCATCCTCAAGACCTGTGCAAGTTTAAGCTAGATAAAACCCTAGCTTTGAGAGGGGAGATGAGCATGAAGTCCCATCCCAAACTGACAAACTATTGGAAATTTACAGCTTCAGGGATAGGGCAAGACAGTTTTCTCTAAGGGTTTGGTATCTGCTATGTCAACTATTCTCCAGTAGATAGACACACATACAAAAGTATATGGCCAGTACAAATTGCACTTGGAAATTAGAGGGCACTGAATTTGGTGGGTAGGGAAAGGTGATGTTTTTTGGAAGAATTCTAATATAATCTGAATAGGACCGAATATAATCAAAATGCATTGTGTTAAATTCTTTTAAAAAACTAATGAAATAGAAGAGAAAAAGGATAAGTTGTTAAGTGAGACTAAAATACACATATGTAAAAAATGTATATATTTTTAATGTTTGAAAAATTTTAAAACTATACAATTACTTAAAACCTCAGGAGGATAAAAAGCTTAAAGCTTGAAAAGTAGAATAACTTTGTCTTTTTATATAAGAAAAATAATTTTTCTTTAGGAAGCCTTCAAGGCATAGCTTGTATCAATTGCAATCAACAGAGTTTGATAAAAAATCTAGAGTAATAATAGCAGTTAGAGAATACCCCTTTGGCACTTCTCTCCCTGCACCATCCTGGGCTAGGATGATTAATATCCTGGTATTCTCTCTAGTCATGCTGCCTACAGTCTTTTCGGTTTTTAAAGGAGAAAATCTGTTGCATTGATTTCATTTCTAAATGCATGAAAGCGTTTCTTCTTAGCAATAGGACCCAAGTAGTACAGATTCTTGGTGCCTTCCACAAAACAGAATCCTGTGAAAACTATTAGCTAAATTGTTCCTAAATGCTCTTCTGATGTTCAGAATAATATACTATTAAGTTACAGAGGACATATCTGAAAATGAAGTTTGTTTGGTATATCATTGAATACTCAGTACTTAATCTGTCTTCATAATAGTAATGTAGAAAACTGTGATCTTAAATGCAGGTTGTGTGTTTACATCGGTAGGAGGCCCTGTAAAAAAAATACTGAAATAGTTTAAATGACCTGTCCATTTTCTCTCTTCTAGATAATAAGTTTTATGTACCACCTTCCTCCTCTTTACTCTGAGGTGATCTTATTTCACATAACCTTGAGAAAGTACAAGGATTAAAATAGAACTTTCTCAGGCCAAGTCCATTAACATAATACTCTGCGTGGACCCACAACACATAACTTTACCTTCCTCCTACTTGATTTGAAGAATGAACCAACATTTTTCCTTTTAGCAAAGACTTCCTCATTCCTCAGTTCATCCTCTAACATATTGAAAGATTAGCCTTATGTAGTTATCTATTTTTTGAAATCACTCAAATTTTACTGTTTGATTTTTTTTCAAATATTATTTTTATTAGTTTGCAAAGTCACATATTTCTATATGTCATTTTCAAATATACTTTGTTGTGGTTATTCCTGGCTACCCCTGCCCTCCACCTTGTTTTCTGTACTCTTTCAATTTCAGTATACCCTTCCATGTTATTGTTTGGTCATATCCACTGCCCTCTTTTAAATCATTCTTCCGATCCTGGATCTCATTCTACTTGCCTGATCTTTACCCACACTACTGCCACATAGATGTACATTTAGTGGCCAGGGCTCACATATGACAGCATGTGGTATTTGTCTTTCTGAGCTCGAGTTACTGTTTCTTGACAAGTTGAGGTTCCCTGTTTGGATTCTTCATCTTATCAATAAAATAATTTAACAGCAGGCTTAAAAAGGAGCTCAAAGACAATTTCCTTAGAGATAGAAATAAAAACAATGGGGCAAGAAAGCTGCAAACTCAGCAACTACTCAGGGACAGAAAAAAGGAGAGAAGAGAGCGCCCGAAACACGGTATGTTCAGAAGTAGAGCTCCACAAACAGCTGTATGGTAGAAGGGTAAGCAAACTACAGAGAAAGTGAGAAATTGCATGTAAGGGAATGCATGCTTGGGCTTTTGGCAAGTATTCAAAAAAAAAGAATAGGGAAGAAAGAAAGAATGAAATGGAAAGTTTACACTCAAGAGAGTAGCTCAGATAAGCTGCCCAACTTAACTGTCTTCCATGGCAAAAACTATGTTTGCATCAAGCAAGTGGCTACTTGGCAGGAAAAACACATTATCTCATTAAGGGGATAAGAGGAAAAATGATCTTCTCACAACATCTTCAGGTGAATCAGATGGAGTAGTCTCCTGGCTAGGTGAATGACAGGGCCACCTGGACCCAATAGTTAAATCCAAGAACTGAGGTAGAAATCAAACCCCATTATTTTCACCAGGAGGGAGAGGAGGGACAGTTAATACATTCATTATTATTGTTTTAGTGTTACCAGAGAATTGGGAAATGCAATTCAAATCTAAGACAGAGGGTTCCATCCTCAATAACATCCAAGGATACTGTGCTGTCTGGTTTTGTGTCAACTTGTAACAAGCTAGGGTCACTTGGAGAGGGAGGAGCCTCAATAGAGAAAATTCCTCCTTGGGCTGTAGACTGGCCTATAGGGCATTTTCTTAATTATTGATTGATGTGGGAGTACACATACCATTGTGGGTGGTGACACTCATGGGCTGATGGTCCTGGATTCTATAAGAAAGCGTGATGAGAAAGCCATGGGGAGCAAGCCAGCAATCAGCACTCTTACATTTCCTCAGCAGATGTTCCTACTCCAGGTTCCTGCCCTGTTTGAGTTCCTGTTCTGTCTTCCTTCAATGATGAAAAGTGATGTGGACATGTAAACCAAATAAACTCTTCCCACTCAATTTGCTTTTTGGTCATGGTGTTTCATCCCATCAATAGAAACTCTGACTAAGACAGCTACTAATCACCATCTGCCACTTAATATTCTGCTGAATCTGTTTTCTAGTTCCATCCATTTTCCTATACATTTCATAATTTCATCTTTCTTTATGCCTAAATAAGATTCCATTGTGTAAATACATGCCACATTTTCATTATCCATTGATTGTTTGGGGGGTATCTAGGTTGGTTCCATTTCCTTGCTGCTGTGAAAATAACAGCAATAAATATATCTATGCAATTATCTGTCATAGGATGAGGATGTCATTGGGAATTTACTCAGAAGTGGTATAGCTGGGTCATGTGTTTAGTTTTTTTTAGTTTTTGAGAGGCAGTCAGCCAAACTGATTTCCATAGTAGCTGTGGTTGCTCTGCTTTACTGTCCCACCAACAGTGGAAAAAGTTTGTTCTTTCCTTATATCAGCTCCAGTATATGGTACTGCCAAAATACTTGAGGAAACTAAATGGTGAAAAATTTTGTATGATTTGGTTTAGCAAAATTAATATTGTGAAAATGTCTATATAACCAAAAGTAGTCTAAACATTCAATGCAATCTTATCAAAATTCCAAAATTCCATTTTTTACAGAACTAGAAAAAAAACTAAAATTTGTATGGAAGCCCAAAAGACCACAAATAGTCAAAGAAATCCCAAGTAGTACGAATATAGCCAGAAATATTATATTACCTGAATTTGACTACATTATAGAACCATCGTGACAAAGACAGAAGGATATTGGCACATAACCAGACAAAGAGTCGCATGAAACATAACATAAGGTCTGAAGGTAAACCCAGACAGGAATGGACACCAGGTGTTTGACAGCA
>CABHPQ010188965.1:0-10693 GCA_902168405.1 Peromyscus aztecus
AGAGAGAGAGAGAGAGAGAGAGAGAGAGAGAGAGAGAGAGAGAGAGATAGATCCTTGAGGCAGAGGCTCTTCTAAGTACCTTGGAACAGATAGTTAACTGGCTTGCAAGCTGCTTACAAAGGTGCTGAAGCTTCAACATGAATTAATATTGTGGCCTTCTAACTCTTCACTTCAAAGCAAGCCTGTGCAGTCTTATTGTCAATCTGACAATCAATAATAATTAAGCAATTTGATACAGTTAATCGGTTATGTTGTCTTTGTAGTATCATGCCTGAGCACAAGTAAAATTTATAAGTCTTAAGAACATCTTTAAGAAGCATGCCTGATGGAGAGGGGAGCGGGTTGTAGGCTTTGTGGTCAAGAGGAAAGGGAACAATATTAAACAAGAAGCTATAGTTCTTAACTCGTGAAATGGAGGATTCCCTCCCCCATATGTTTCACACTCTTTTTCAGTCAAACATTTCTGAGTTGGAAACCTTCATAGGCAATCTTCTTGCAGTCATACTTGATACTGCACACCACTTAACCCAATAGGAATAGTTACAAAAGAAAATCAGTAATACACATTTGTAAAGTAACAACAGGCATGAATACTGGGGTAATCCTGAACTGTTGGAGGAGACTCACTGAAAGCAAGTGAGATGAACTAATGTTTATGACTGCAATGTGGTTTACACTAAGGGCTAACGATTGTCTAATCAAATATTAAGTTCAAAACACCACTCATTTAGAGATACTGGTGAATCTTCCTCAATATTTTGACGTTTGTTTTAGAAACAGAATTCTGTTAGTGAAAACATTTTATTTATTAAATGTAGCTTTCTTTTTTAAAATGTTTTAAATTGTCTTTGTTATAAAACATATGATTATGGGTATAGTTGAACTTGGGGTTTAAAATAGGCTCACAGAGTACCAGTTCTAATAATGGAGAAAAGTGTTTCATTTACAGGCTTTTAATAGCTTTACTTTAGAAACATTTAGGCTGGTTGGTCTGTTTGTTCTGTGTCCTAACCACCTACACAAAGCAGATCTTTTGTACCAGTGGAATTCCATTCACTGGACTGGAGCACTGGCAGCATGAAGAGCCATGCATTGATTTTATGCTCATCACTGTGAAGGAAAGTCGGGGAGAGTGGTCTTCTTTTAGCGAGTAGAGCAGCTAAAGCCTTTGGAGATGTGTGTGCCCATTGACTGGCTTCAGGATTCTTTCGTAGCTTATTTTTAAGTGTTTCTTTAGTTTTTTGAAATTATAATATTATTTTATAATTTCCCACTTATTTCCTTTCTTTAAACCCTGCCACATTCCCCTTCTTGTATCCTTTCAAGTCCATGGCCATGTGTTCATCAGTTGTAGCTGTTGTTCTCTGTGCATTTGTGTGTATTCCTAAACATATAACTACAGCCTACTCTGTCTGTAGACTGTCACCTGCTCCTATGTTTTCTGAGGTGACATGGAAGCATGCATCTTTTATTTGCTGCTCACTGATTTAGGGAAACAAATAAACAAATAAAAAATAAGCCAGAATGAAGTGAAAACGTCAATGGGTACTTGAAGTTTTATCTTGGTCTCTTGCAATGCAGTGCATTGCTAAACAGAGCTGGGACAACCACACACTTATGCGCCTTGCTGTTTCCATCACTATGGCAGGGAAGATAAAAGTAAGAGAGGAAGAAAATGAAACTGTAGCTTCCCATCCTCTTAATTAAAATGATGGAAATAATTTAGCATTTCCTTATGTAGTAATAAGGTATTTGAAGTTGGAGAATCAGTCACCAATGATGTCAGGGCTGTTTCTGCTTTTTAGACAGCAGGTGGGATCCTGTTTAGCAAAGATCTGTCTCTCTCCCAGTGTTGTGTGCAGTTCAGTTATTAAGGCATCCTATGGTTCCTTTTTAAAATTCACCTCACATTAAAAGATTTCTTATGAGACTAATGCCCCAGAATACTGTATAGCTCAGAAATGCTTCTCAAAGATCAATGAACTAGATCAAAGTTGCATCAGGACTTTTTGCTGTTTGGAAGGGTCCTTTCACTGACCTGTAAGTGTGAATGGCGTTTGGTGACAAGATGAGATATGAAGTGTTCTTAGCTAAGCGTGGTCCCAGTTGAGCAGCACGGTACAGTAATTGGGTTTGTTCTTCTTCATGTGTCACATGTAGGTCAATGACATTATGAACATACAGTAAATGTTAGTGGCAGGAATTAGCTCAATGCTTAGAAAAGATTATGTACTTCCTTCATGTTCGTTAGAAGCTTCTAAGAACCAAGAGGAAGAGAAAGGGGTGTAGTTGAGACTAGAGAAAAGGGGAACCAACAGCCTGGATGTTACTGTAAGGAAAATTAGATATTTTGCTATATTATTTATGAATGACTATAATTTTGAGGTGATATTAGCCCCAGAGTGGTTTGGGCAGCTCTGTTTTAACTCCCTTGCATGTGTCATCACCACTAAGGTCTCACTTTCAGAAAAACCGGAAATGTTAGAAGGGCTGTATGTGAGCTAAGGAGAGTCCACAGTAAGATGAACTCCTTTCTGAACAACTAAGCTGCATTCCCAAAAGCTCTGCCCTGTGGGAATTGTAGAATTTACCCAAATGTCTGAAATCCTGAGCAGGTAGCCTGGTCATAGACAAATATTTATTATAAGGAATTATTTCTGTTACATGTATTATCTGTCCCACTGTGGGATTATAAATTAATTTCTGTGGGATGAATTGGATAAAAATTTCCAGTGGCATTTTCATTTCCCAAATTACATAATAAAGATTTTTTCCCCCTATGTAAAAGCTGTTCAAGAGTAGAACAGCACAAGACAAAACAACTCCTGATGAATATTTTCATGGCTTCCTTTTTTGTATTTGTTTTTGGCTGGAAGACATCATCATCTTCATAGTCTAGCACATTGCTTAACATGTCTATATTTTTAACCAGCAACAAAATTACAAGATGAATAAGGGATAACACAACCAGGGAATCTTATGTGTTATCACACCTTTGATTTACACTTATTTGGGGAAGTATTACCTATGACAAGGAAGCATATCCTTCATTAGCTTTTGAAGATGTTTCTTTCTGCAGTTTATCTGGGGCCTTTTTCTGATATAGAAAAATGACACATTTATAAGCTACAAATGTGACAATCATAAATTTTGTTTTGTAATCAATGACATACTAGATACGACTTTCTTTGTATTCTTTAAATGTTTTTGTAGAACAGCTATCAAATCATTACCTAAATTCTCAAATTAGAACATTTAATAAATTACACCATGCCTTACAGGTGTCCTTTTTAAAATATTGGACAAATTTAATGAATAATGACAAAAATGGAAACACTTAAGCTTGTAGAAATGACAAGTGATTGAGAGATAGATGGTTTATAGGTATAGTTATAAGGCATTAGTAATACGTTTACTATTATGCCCATTTGGCACAGGAATGCTAGTAGGTCTACCCCTAGCACCGCAGATCTATAGAATCTATATTCATGGCCACCGTATTGGGTTTCAACTTACAAATTCTTACATAAACTTTATCAAAGTAGTTGGTTCCTCCCATGATGCTTGTACCACTACTGCGCTACTGGGCATGTCTTCAAAGGGCAGTTATTTTTGTGACTTACAGGCTTCACAGCTGGGTAAGACTAGTGATTGCTTTTCCCTGCCAATAGTATGTATAGTACCTTCCAGCACTCTAAATGCTAGCTAGTAGGGATTAAGCTTCCAGGTCAGTATGCATTTGATTTCTCCTTGTTCTTTAAATCAAGTATGTCTTATCTTCAGCAATAGGAATGATTAAGAGCATTGGCAATAACCAGTAACTTTTGGGGGTCTATAGGATGCAACTTTACAACAACTCCATTCCTGGCATTGGGGATTTAATTGCTACCATGTGGTGACTAGTAGCAGCATTATTGCTTCATCACAGGACAAATTATTTTAAATGGTTTTTATATGTGTACATATACAGTTTGCAAAGCTTCTATAATACTGGGCTTCCATATAATATTTTTCAAAGTATCTTTAGTATTGCCTATCAATTTCCATATCCTCTCCTCCACTCTGGCCTCCTATTCTCCCATTAGACCATCCTTATTCCATTATTCTCCATCTCCATTTACAGCATTGGGTCAATTTCCCTTCACTAGAAATGCCTCCATGACCTTTTGTTAATTTCCTTTCCTCTGTGATTATTCTGAATGAATCACACATGTGATTCAAAACTAACATTTGCTGCTAGAGTTTTCCTGCCTGGCCCACAGTCAGGACAAATCTCTCTCACCTGCCAGTCCCACAGTCGCTCAAACCCAACCAAGTAAACACAGAGACTTATATTGCTTACAAACTGTATGGCTGTGGCAGGCTTCTTGCTAACTGTCCTTATATCTTAAATTAATCCATTTCTATAAATCTATACCTTGCCACATGGCTCGTGGCTTACCGGCATCTTTACATGCTGCTTGTCCTGGCAGTGGCTAGCTGTGACTCCTTCTGCCTTCCTGCTCTTTTCTCCTCTCTGTTAGTCCCGCCTATACTTCCTGCCTAGCCACTGGCCAATCAGTGTTTTATTTATTGACCAATCAGAGCAACACATTTGCCATACAGAACATCCCACAGCAAACATTCACAAATTAAAGCTTGCAACTTCAACTTTCTGGTTCTGGGTTACTTCACTTTCCAGTTTTATTCATTTTCCTGAGAATGTGATGAATTTCTAACATAATTTTTCTAACAACTAGACAATACTCCATTATGTAAAAGTACCTCATTTTCATTATTCATTCATTAGTTGATGGGCATCTAGGCTGTTTCCATTTAGGAAATGGAAAACTATTGTGGAAATGGAAAGGTATGGTTCACAGAGTAGCAATAAACATGGGTTAGCAGGTATCTATACACTAGGATATAGAATCCTTTGGTTAATGCCTAGTATATAGTATAGCTCTATCATGTGGTAAATGTTTCTAGAGTTTTGAGGAATAGCCACACTGATTTCCACAGTGGCTATATCAGTTTGCCCTCACACTTATACCAGCAATAAATGAGTCACCTTCTTTTCCTGCATCTTTGTAAGAATTTATCATCATTAGCTCTTTTGATCCTAGCTACTATGACTTGGGAAGGATGAAATCTCAAGTAGTTTTAATTTGGATTTATCTGTGCCTAAAGATGAAACATTCTTTAATGTTCTCTAGCTGTTTGGGCTGTTGTTGTTTTGTTTTGTTTTGTTCTGTGAGAACTCTGCTTGTTTCCACACCCCATTTTTAACTTTCTTTTTGCTTGCTTTGGTTGTTGCTGTTTTTGTTTTAGTTCTTCAAATACTCTAAGTAATTGCTGTCTGTCAGGTCTACATCTGGTAAAGGTTTTTGTTTATTTCGTTGGTTGGTTTTTTCCCCTGCTGTAGGCTTCCTTTGCACTTGAATGATGGTGTCCTAGACTGTACAGAAGATTTTCAATTTCATGAAGCTTTATTTAATAATTGATGATAGAAATGCCTATGTTACTGAGGTCCTGCTCAGAAAGTCTTTTCCGCTGTGCAGCTATGGCACACGCCTTCAATCCCAGCACTCGGGAGGCAGAGGCAGGAGGATCTCTGTGAGTTTAAGGCCAGCCTGGTCTACAGAGTGAGACCCAGGACAGGCACGAAAACTACACGGAGAAACCCTGTCTGAAAAACAAACAAACAAACAAACAAAAACAGAAAGTCTTTTCCTCTGCCAATGAGTTCAAGCACATTTTCTACTTATTCCTCTATCAAGCTCAGAGTACCAGATATTTTTCAGGTACTTGAGCCATTTGGGGTAGAGATTTGTGCTGGGTGAGAGATGAGAATATAGTTTTACTCTTCTACTTGCAGCTATCCAGTCTGACTAGCAACATTTGTTGAAGACAGTGTCTTTTCTCCAATGTCTGTTGATGGCCTCTTTGTCAATAATTAGTTCTGTTTTCTGGTTATCTTCTTCCATTTCTTTCTTTGGAGTACTAAAATTTTCATTGTACAAGTCTTTCATTTCCTTGATTAGGTTTAACCTAGTGCATAATGTTGAGGCTATTGTGAATGATAGTTACTTTGATTTCTTTTTCACCAAGTCTTTATTTGTGTATTGGAATTATAGAAAGGCACTGTTTTTTTGTTTTTTTTTTTTTAGTTATTTTTACATTCTGCAACATGGATGAATGTGTCCAGCAGTTGTAAGGTACTTTTGGTGAAATCTTTAGGATCTTTTATATGTAGAATCATTTTATCTCAACCTTCATCAAAAATGCTTCTGTTTGCAGAAGATGGCAATTAACACAGAGTATAGCATGAATCTTAGAGAGTCTTTATTAATAAAATAAACCCAGAGCCAAGTATTGAGGTGAACACTGGAAGGTCAGAGAGACAGAACAAGCCATAGCTAACCTCATCTGGCCAACTTCTCAGCTGATCTTGTTTCCTCAGACTGGAAGCCTCTGTGTCCTCATATCCAAATGGCTCTCAGCTGAACTGTGCTGCTCAAAACCTAAAAGCTTAACCAGCCAAAAGCTTCTAGTTTCTGGCCCTCACACCTTATATACCTTTCTGCTTTCAGCCATCACTCCCTGGGATTAAAGGCTTGCTTTCTGGGATTAAAGGCGTGAGACACCATGCCTGGCTGTTTCCAATGTGGCCTTGAACTCACAGAGATCCCAGATGGATTTCTGCCTCTGGAATGCTAGGATTAAAGGTGTGAGTGCCACCATTTTCTAGCCTTTGTATCTAGTGGCTGTTCTGTCTCTGACCCCAGATAAGTTTATTAGGGTGCACAATATTTTGGGGAACACAATACCATCACAACAGAGATCACAACTGGCCAAGATATAGAGAATAAGAAACTGTGTAAAGCTCAGTGCTAAACTGTTTATCTGCATCACACTCTCCTTCTTCGAAGGCTCGGGATCATTACAGAAAAGGAGGCAGAAAGGTCTTAAGACACAAGGGCAGTAGATGACTACAGGAAATAGTGTTTCAGGACACAAAAGGAAAGTTGCACATATGAAGTCATAGCAATTTAGCAGCATCCTCAAGACCTGTGCAAGTTTAAGCTAGATAAAACCCTAGCTTTGAGAGGGGAGATGAGCATGAAGTCCCATCCCAAACTGACAAACTATTGGAAATTTACAGCTTCAGGGATAGGGCAAGACAGTTTTCTCTAAGGGTTTGGTATCTGCTATGTCAACTATTCTCCAGTAGATAGACACACATACAAAAGTATATGGCCAGTACAAATTGCACTTGGAAATTAGAGGGCACTGAATTTGGTGGGTAGGGAAAGGTGATGTTTTTTGGAAGAATTCTAATATAATCTGAATAGGACCGAATATAATCAAAATGCATTGTGTTAAATTCTTTTAAAAAACTAATGAAATAGAAGAGAAAAAGGATAAGTTGTTAAGTGAGACTAAAATACACATATGTAAAAAATGTATATATTTTTAATGTTTGAAAAATTTTAAAACTATACAATTACTTAAAACCTCAGGAGGATAAAAAGCTTAAAGCTTGAAAAGTAGAATAACTTTGTCTTTTTATATAAGAAAAATAATTTTTCTTTAGGAAGCCTTCAAGGCATAGCTTGTATCAATTGCAATCAACAGAGTTTGATAAAAAATCTAGAGTAATAATAGCAGTTAGAGAATACCCCTTTGGCACTTCTCTCCCTGCACCATCCTGGGCTAGGATGATTAATATCCTGGTATTCTCTCTAGTCATGCTGCCTACAGTCTTTTCGGTTTTTAAAGGAGAAAATCTGTTGCATTGATTTCATTTCTAAATGCATGAAAGCGTTTCTTCTTAGCAATAGGACCCAAGTAGTACAGATTCTGATGGTGCCTTCCACAAAACAGAATCCTGTGAAAACTATTAGCTAAATTGTTCCTAAATGCTCTTCTGATGTTCAGAATAATATACTATTAAGTTACAGAGGACATATCTGAAAATGAAGTTTGTTTGGTATATCATTGAATACTCAGTACTTAATCTGTCTTCATAATAGTAATGTAGAAAACTGTGATCTTAAATGCAGGTTGTATGTTTACATCGGTAGGAGGCCCTGTAAAAAAAATACTGAAATAGTTTAAATGACCTGTCCATTTTCTCTCTTCTAGATAATAAGTTTTATGTACCACCTTCCTCCTCTTTACTCTGAGGTGATCTTATTTCACATAACCTTGAGAAAGTACAAGGATTAAAATAGAACTTTCTCAGGCCAAGTCCATTAACATAATACTCTGCGTGGACCCACAACACATAACTTTACCTTCCTCCTACTTGATTTGAAGAATGAACCAACATTTTTCCTTTTAGCAAAGACTTCCTCATTCCTCAGTTCATCCTCTAACATATTGAAAGATTAGCCTTATGTAGTTATCTATTTTTTGAAATCACTCAAATTTTACTGTTTGATTTTTTTTCAAATATTATTTTTATTAGTTTGCAAAGTCACATATTTCTATATGTCATTTTCAAATATACTTTGTTGTGGTTATTCCTGGCTACCCCTGCCCTCCACCTTGTTTTCTGTACTCTTTCAATTTCAGTATACCCTTCCATGTTATTGTTTGGTCATATCCACTGCCCTCTTTTAAATCATTCTTCCGATCCTGGATCTCATTCTACTTGCCTGATCTTTACCCACACTACTGCCACATAGATGTACATTTAGTGGCCAGGGCTCACATATGACAGCATGTGGTATTTGTCTTTCTGAGCTCGAGTTACTGTTTCTTGACAAGTTGAGGTTCCCTGTTTGGATTCTTCATCTTATCAATAAAATAATTTAACAGCAGGCTTAAAAAGGAGCTCAAAGACAATTTCCTTAGAGATAGAAATAAAAACAATGGGGCAAGAAAGCTGCAAACTCAGCAACTACTCAGGGACAGAAAAAAGGAGAGAAGAGAGCGCCCGAAACACGGTATGTTCAGAAGTAGAGCTCCACAAACAGCTGTATGGTAGAAGGGTAAGCAAACTACAGAGAAAGTGAGAAATTGCATGTAAGGGAATGCATGCTTGGGCTTTTGGCAAGTATTCAAAAAAAAAAGAATAGGGAAGAAAGAAAGAATGAAATGGAAAGTTTACACTCAAGAGAGTAGCTCAGATAAGCTGCCCAACTTAACTGTCTTCCATGGCAAAAACTATGTTTGCATCAAGCAAGTGGCTACTTGGCAGGAAAAACACATTATCTCATTAAGGGGATAAGAGGAAAAATGATCTTCTCACAACATCTTCAGGTGAATCAGATGGAGTAGTCTCCTGGCTAGGTGAATGACAGGGCCACCTGGACCCAATAGTTAAACCCAAGAACTGAGGTAGAAATCAAACCCCATTATTCTCACCAGGAGGGAGAGGAGGGACAGTTAATACATTCATTATTATTGTTTTAGTGTTACCAGAGAATTGGGAAATGCAATTCAAATCTAAGACAGAGGGTTCCATCCTCAATAACATCCAAGGATACTGTGCTGTCTGGTTTTGTGTCAACTTGTAACAAGCTAGGGTCACTTGGAGAGGGAGGAGCCTCAATAGAGAAAA
Organism: Peromyscus aztecus; assembly: GCA_902168405.1. NCBI lineage: Eukaryota > Metazoa > Chordata > Mammalia > Rodentia > Cricetidae > Peromyscus > Peromyscus aztecus. The sequence continues at coordinate 9,551 of CABHPQ010188965.1, forward strand.
TTCCTCCTTGGGCTGTAGACTGGCCTATAGGGCATTTTCTTAATTATTGATTGATGTGGGAATACACATACCATTGTGGGTGGTGACACTCATGGGCTGATGGTCCTGGATTCTATAAGAAAGCGTGATGAGAAAGCCATGGGGAGCAAGCCAGCAATCAGCACTCTTACATTTCCTCAGCAGATGTTCCTACTCCAGGTTCCTGCCCTGTTTGAGTTCCTGTTCTGTCTTCCTTCAATGATGAAAAGTGATGTGGACATGTAAACCAAATAAACTCTTCCCACTCAATTTGCTTTTTGGTCATGGTGTTTCATCCCATCAATAGAAACTCTGACTAAGACAGCTACTAATCACCATCTGCCACTTAATATTCTGCTGAATCTGTTTTCTAGTTCCATCCATTTTCCTATACATTTCATAATTTCATCTTTCTTTATGCCTAAATAAGATTCCATTGTGTAAATACATGCCACATTTTCATTATCCATTGATTGTTTGGGGGGTATCTAGGTTGGTTCCATTTCCTTGCTGCTGTGAAAATAACAGCAATAAATATATCTATGCAATTATCTGTCATAGGATGAGGATGTCATTGGGAATTTACTCAGAAGTGGTATAGCTGGGTCATGCGTTTAGTTTTTTTTTAGTTTTTGAGAGGCAGTCAGCCAAACTGATTTCCATAGTAGCTGTGGTTGCTCTGCTTTACTGTCCCACCAACAGTGGAAAAAGTTTGTTCTTTCCTTATATCAGCTCCAGTATATGGTACTACCAAAATACTTGAGGAAACTAAATGGTGAAAAATTTTGTATGATTTTGTTTAGCAAAATTAATATTGTGAAAATGTCTATATAACCAAAAGTAGTCTAAACATTCAATGCAATCTTATCAAAATTCCATTTTTTACAGAACTAGAAAAAAAACTAAAATTTGTATGGAAGCCCAAAAGACCACAAATAGCCAAAGAAATCCCAAGTAGTACGAATATAGCCAGAAATATTATATTACCTGAATTTGACTACATTATAGAACCATCGTGACAAAGACAGAAGGATATTGGCACATAACCAGACAGAGTCGCATGAAACATAACATAAGATCTGAAGGTAAACCCAGACAGGAATGGACACCAGGTGTTTGACAGCA
>CABHPQ010188998.1:0-28776 GCA_902168405.1 Peromyscus aztecus
ATAAAAGAACACATACTGGAGAGAAACCCTATGAATGTAATCAGTGTAGTAAAGCCTTTGCTCGACACAGTGCTCTTCAATTGCATGAAAGAACACATACTGGAGAGAAACCCTATGAATGTAATCAGTGTGGTAAAACCTTTACACAGCCTGGTCATCTTCAAGTACATAAAAGAACACATACGGGAGAGAAACCCTATGAATGTAATCAGTGTGGTAAAGCCTTTGCTCGACACAGTGCTCTTCAATTGCATGAAAGAAGACGTACTGGAGAGAAACCCTATGAATGTAATCAGTGTGGTAAAACCTTTACACAGCCTGGTCATCTTCAAGTACATAAAAGAACACATACTGGAGAGAAACCCTATGACTGTATTCAATGTGATAAAGCTTTTGCACAGCCTAAAAATGTTTAAGTAAATAAAAGAACAAATACAGGAAAGATACTCTATGAATGTAATCAGTGTGGGAAATCCTTTGCTTGTCATAGTGATGTTCATTTGCATGAAAGAACACGTACTGGAGAGAAACCCTATGAATGTAAACAATGTGGTAAAGCCTTTGCACAGCCCAGTCATCTTCAATTTAAAAAAAAGAACACATACTAGAGAGAAACCATACGAATGTAATCAGTGTGGAAAAGCTTTTGCTCTTCATAGTGCTCTTCATTTACATGAAAGAGTACATATGGGAGAAAAAAAACCTATGAATATAAACAATGTGGTAAAGCTTTTGTATGTCATAGTGATCTTCAAAGGCATAAAAGAACTCATACTGGAAAAAAACCCTATAAATGTAATCAGTGAAGTAAAGCCTTTGCTAATCACAATACTCAATTGCATGAAAGAACACATATTGGAGACAAACCCTACTAATGTAATCAGTGGAAAAAAGCCTTTGCACAGCATTGTCGTCTTCAAAGGCATGAAATTACACATACTGGAGAGAAACCCTATGAATGTAATCAGTGTTCTACAAGACTTTGTTCATCACTCTCATCTTCAAAGACATAAAAGAGCACATACTGGAGTGAAACCATACAATTGTGATCAGTGTGGTAAAGCCTTTGTTTATCAGAGTGTTCTTCAATTTCATGACAGAACACATAATTGATAGAAATCCTATGAATGTATACAGTGTGGTAAAGCCTTTTCACAACTTAGTCATTTTCAAGTGTATTAAAGAACACATAGTGGATAGAAACCTTATGAATGTAATCAATGTGGCAATGCCTGTAAAACTTTTAGTGTGTAATTGGTCTCTTAACGCCTTTGAATATGACATTAGGCTTTGAGGATCTGAAAAAAATGAAAACTCATACCAAAGGAAATTTGAATATACATGAATTGTTAAGATCTTCAGCCAACATACTTACATTCAATTACACAAAATTAATTATTTCTGAAAAATCTAAACTGTGTAAACCATCTGTTCAAGCATTATAATATCTCTTTTTATTTTGTTTACATATGTCAACTAATATAAACAAAAGACCCATAAATTTAAATGATGAGGTAACCCTTTTAGATTTCATACTTCTCTTCAAGTATATGAGATAATGAATTCTGGTGTAAAATTTCATAGGTGTGTATCATTTGCCTTTTCAGTTGCTTTGATAATAGATCATATCTAAGTGAACTTAGAAAAGGTTTTAATTTGGCCCTTGGTTCCAGAGCAATACATGACAGACATGGCAGCTAAAACAGGCAGCTAAGAATTCACATTCTTGTCCTGCAGCAGAAAGCAGAAAGAATAAATTGGAAATGGTGTACAGATTTAAATGCTCATGGCAACCCTCAAGACTGATTTCTTCCAGCAGGTACCATTTTCTAAATCTTCTCAAATGATATCACAGACTGAAAATAATAGATTACTCTGACTTCAAGCCTACATGCATGCTTTCTGTTAAATGGACCAATTCACGATGGAGAAAAACTCTGTAATCATTTAGATGTCTCAAAACCCATGTTACCAGAATTATATTAGAAAAGCATTCATGATTGAAAGTTATTTTAAAGATTTGTTTTTATTTTAATTATGCAATGTGTGTGTGTGTCTTCTTCTGGGTATATGTATGTGCATTCTGCTTCCCAAGAAGGTTAGACCCTTGGAGCTTCTTGTTGCAAGAATTACTGGAAGTCATCCAAAACCTGATCTTGGTCCATGGAATGAACTTGTGTTAAAGGCTTTGCCATGTCTCTATCCCTGTCAGTATTTTACAGCTTTTTATATCATCATGATATCAGGAAATAGATAGGCACTCATACAAAAGAAAACCCTATTTATGTAAACAATTTGGTTAAGACTTTAGACAACACAATTGTTTTCAGTTCCAAGGGAAAAAAAACCTTGTTTGAAATCTTTTTTATTGTAGATTTGAAGTAAGTAAATTATTAACCAAGTTCACTAAAGACTGATGTGAAGATCTCATTGTGGCTTCTATTTTGCTACATTTGAGTAAGATATTGAAGTGTGGGATATGTGTGACAAATTCAATTAATAAAGTTTATTTTGTGGTCCTTATTCCTTCTGTGGATTTTGTTCATCTTCTTTTGCACTTTCACTTATTCATAGATATTTATCTGCTGCCTTGTATAAAGATGGGATGGCTGTCATCTAAGTGGTTCATTTTTATTTAACTCTCAGGCAGTATGTGATCACACTTCTCAAGTAAGTGTGTTTGTGAAACGGTGATGGATTTTTGTTTATAGTTTTCTTTTTAATATTTAATATTCACAAATGTGATGGATATATTTGTTATCCAGCCTGACTTGAATGTCAGTAATTAGTCATGGATACATTAGAATTCATGAACCTTGTGTGTCAGTCTCTTGAGTACATTTCTAAGGGGAGATGATGTACTACGACTGATTGTTGTTTTATCAAAACTATAGGGGAAAGGGATTAGCTAAGGAAACCCACCCTGACCCTGGATGCGAGAATGAGGAAAAGATGGCTCAGATATGGCCAGTGAAAGAAACACAGTTTGGCTCAAATCAGAGCCATTTCTGCCCCTAGTGAACTGACTTGTGAAACCAAGCAATCACAGAGCAGGACAGTAGAATTTTGGCACTAGGGCCCATGACCAGGTAAAGAAACACAGCCTATGTTTGGAACCTGAGCCAGAGAAATGAACCAAAGAAATATTCCCTGACTCTGAATCTAGGGCCAAAATAACACTCTTGGTCCCTACAATCAGATTCAGTGAAAGAAATGAGCCCTCGTCTTAGAGGTAGTATCAAAAAGCCATGAAAGGCCAGTGAAAGAAATACAAGTTTGGCCCCGAAATCAGGACCATCTCTGTCCCTAGCCCACATGACTGCCCAATCCCTGGGCAGAAAAAAAAACTAACCAATCATTGGTTGACTCTGCCCCCAGGATATCCTATATAAACAGTTGTGAGCTGTTCTCTCCATCCTGGTAGAGGCAGATACTCTCTTGGACTCATTCTTCCTAAATACATCTCTTTCTCAAAAGAATTTTGGATGTGAAGATCTGGTGTACTGAAGAACCATGCTGGGATATCACATATCAGATTGAGCAAGGGGGTGGTGGTATCTTAACAGAAGATCCTTGCTGAGACATCCCAAAGTGGAACCCATTGGTAACACTCAAAATACAAGCCACTCTCTCAACCCGTATGAATAGATAGAGTAGAAGAAGTGGTTCAAAGCTCCTCAAAGCCTCTCACATCCTGAATGTCACCCTTATTTGAGGTTGTTTATTCAACCTCCTTGTCACACCATCTCTTTTTTCAGACCCTAACTACCGCATATCAGTTGTGCAATGATGCTCAGCCTGACAGCTTTGGAGAATGCTGGTTATGTGTCCCTCCAGTGTCAAATATGCATGCACCAATTGTGGCCTCACCCACTGTCCTATTAGATTCTCTCATCTTACCATTTGTTAATTGCTTCAAGCCAAATGTCTCTACTACCACTTATCTCTCTCACATTCCTCCCTTTGGCATTACAGACTACTCTACGGCCTCAGGAATATACCTTGTATGTACTCTGGATTCTGCAGACTGCAATAATACTATTACCCTTGGTACTAACACCCAGCCCCTATGTCCAAACATTCACAATGCCTCTATTCTCAGTGGTACTCAGGTTTATAACTGTTTACCTGTTAGGTGGTTTGGGACTTGTGCCCTGGTATTCCTGTTTTTTTAAATTAGGGATTGTTCCTGGTGAAGAACTCTTGCCAAATCCCAACACCAAGTTCATAGCAGCAAGGCATGACAAATGAGCCATCCAAATAATACACTTTCCAGCAGCCCTGGGCATAACTGCAGGTACAGCCACTGGAATAGCAGGACTGGCTACTTCCCTAGCTATTTACCATCAGCTTTCCTCACAATTCATCCAGGATTTCCAATGAGTATCTCAGACCATCTTTACTCTTCAGGAACTAATAGACTCACTGGCTACGGTAGTATTATAAGATCAGAGAGGATTAGATTTATTAACAGCAGAAAGAGGTGGTCTTTGTCTCTTTCTTGGGGAAGAGTGTTGTTTTTATGTCAATCAATCAGGGAGAGTGAAAGATAAGAACCAACAACACCAGATGTAACTTCAAACTAGAAACAGCTTGATGCCTCCAGACAGTGGAGCACTAATAGTCAGATGTGGAAATGGATGCTCCCTTTCTTATCCTCTCTTTGCTTCCTTTTCCTTGCCAAACTAATTGAACCCTGCCTCATAAACTTCTTGATTAGATTTCTTTAACATCAGATCCAAAATATTTCTAACCAAACTCTGAACAAGTTAATATTACAGGATTACCAGCCCCTATTGACAAAGCTGGAGATCTGCAGAACATGGTTATATCTTGAAGAGGAAGATCAAGATTGTCCCAAGACCTTGATGTCCCAAATCAGTAGAAATCAGTCTAATGATAACTTCCCCCTTTCCAGCTCTTAGCTACTTATTATCCTTTCCAAATCCTAATTACTTATTACCCTTTCAAAATCCCAGCTGCTTATTTCCCTTTCCAACACGCAGTGGCTGATTTCTAAATGAAAATAGGGGATTTAGGGTAAAAAAGCTAGCTAAAGAATCCCACTCTGACCCTGGAGCCCAGAACGAGGAAAATATGCCTCAGGCAAGGCCAGTGAAAGAAACACAGTTTGGCTCAAATCAGAGCCATCTCTGACCCTGGTGAACTGACTTGTGAAACCAACTAATCACAGAATAGGACAGTAGAATCCTGGCCCTTGGGACCTTGACCAGGGAAAGCAACACAGCCTATGTTTGGGTCCTGAGTCAGAGAAATGAGCAAACACTTTATCCCCAAACCCAGAACTAAGGAAATATGTCCTGACTCTGAATCTAGTACCAAAATAACACTCTTGGTCCCTAGAATCAGAGTCAGTGAAAGAAATGAGCCCTGGTCTTAGCAGTAGTATCAAAAAACCAAGAAAGGCCAGTGAAATAAACACAGTTTGGCCCTGAAATTGGGGCTATCTCTGTCTCTAGCCTACAAAACTGGCCAAACCCTGGGCAGAAAAAAATAACCAACCATAGGTTTCCTCTGCCCCCAGAACATCCTATGTAAACAATCCTCCATGATCACTTGTGAGTTCTTCTCTTGTTCCAGGTAGAGGCAGCTACTCTCCTGGACTCATCCTTCCCAAATAAATCACTTTCTTAAATGAGTTTTGGATGTGAAGACCTTCATTCAATGGTGTACTGAAGATCCTTGCTAAAATATCCCGTATTGGATTGAACAAGGGGGAACTGAACAGAAGAACCTTGCTGGGATGTGCAAGGGCAAGCTGAACAGAAGATCCTTGTTGAGATGTCTGTCAGTGGCCAGAGCAAGAGAGAACAACACTTTTCTCCTGAGCTGGAGGAGATTGCTACATTTTTGCAATTTCTTAGGCATGAGAAGAAGAACTTTGCTAGGAAGCCCCCTTAAGTAGAGGCTGAGTGAAGCTCAGCTGTAGTTGCTCTCCAGGAGAGAAGCAGCTTTGCTATATACTGCAGGGAGACCATCCCCCATCATACCAGGAATAGCCTGACTTTCCTGAACAGTCACAATACCCTGACTTTCAGGAACAGTCAGGATAGACTTCCCTGCTGTAGCAGTTCCAGGCCTGACTTTCCTGAGAAGTCAGAAAAACTTCTCTCAAGGGCTGAACTGTCTCCTTGCAGTTCCAGCCATCAGAGCTGTGCTAAACAGCTCCAGGTGTCTAGGACACCTTCAGGGCAGACCTATTGTTCTGAGCAGCTTGAGGTGTCCAGGATAACTCGCCCACCAGTGCTGAAATGTCTCCTTGCAGTTCCAGCTGACAGAGTTGTCCTAAGCAGCTGAAGGTGTTTTTTGACTCCCAGGTAATCAGGAAACCTTTCCTCAGAGTTGCAAAACTCACGTTTTGGTGCCAAAATCTGAGACCAAACCCAGAGTTGTTGCAAACAATTTACTTACAAATACATTTTAATGATATTAATTTTAAAATACTTAATAGAAAATATAAAAATCATTAAATACTTCATTTATGTATCCAAAGAAACACTTTCATCTATCTAGAAGAGATGTAATAATTTAAGTGAGCCAGTAATTAACTCTATATTTCACAATAAAATTAATGTGCTATGAAATGTATACATTGTCAGGCGGTATGGCACATGCCTTTAATCCCAAGACTCAGGAGGCAGAGGCAGGTGGATCTCTGTGAGTTCGAGGCCAGCCTGGGCTACCAAGTGAGCTCCAGGAAAGGCGAAAGCTACACAGAGAAACCCTGTCTCAAAAAAAAACCAAAAAAAATTAATGTGCTATGAAAATGTATACACTATTTAAAGTCCCATGCGTCTTCATATCCTCATCTGTTATGCATTTGGCACTTCATTCCAAATATTGTCTTCTAAGGAAATTATTGAGATGGCAGATAATATAATAGAAGTGAGATTTATTTTGTAGGGTCTACTTTTGTCCAACTTTATATGGTGATCAACAACATTACAGACTTGCCCAAGAAAGACATTTCTAACACAGCTGTCTCATTGATGCTCAAATACGATTAGTTGTAATATTAAATCAATAAAACATCATCTTTTCACATTGTAAACACATTTTCATTGAAAGATAATGCAAAGTATGTATTTCCCAGACATTAAGAATTTCTATCCATTTTTCTAGATGTTAGTTTTTTATTTTATTTTATTTTTTCTATTTAGAGCACTTTCTTCTGTAGCTCGGACTTTCCTCACACAATGTAATTGAGAATTGCTTTGATCACTTAATCCTGACTGTGCTATTGAGGGCTAGGAAGACAGTCCTACAACTCCTTCTATTTTGGGTCTTGCCTGGTCAGTGAGAAAGAAAAATAGACTAGTAATGAGTAACTTCCAAACTCTCTGGCATTTTTTGGGAACTTACAAGTGAAGAGGGACCTGTGCAATAATTGAGTTCACAGACCAACTTTAATCAGGCTTATACACAATAAAAAAAAGATGAGCATTAAAGTTGGTGAAACCTTTCCTACTGTGACAGTAGATGACATTAGTAATGAATACTGAAGTAATCAATGTTAGACGATCAATAACTCTCCTGATTCCCGAGACCAAGCAATCAAGAATCTAGATAAAGAACATGAAACCCAATTACTATAGTTAACTCTAGTTGAACCAAAATAGAAGAACTGAATATAATGGTGTAATCCTGACTCACAAAACTGTTATTAAGATGTTTAGCCTGAGGGTTGGGGATTTAGCTCAGTGGTAGAGCACTTGCCTAGCAAGCACAAGGCCCTGGTTCAGTCCTCAGCTCTGAAAAAAAAAAGATGTTTAGCCTGAGAGAAAAGCTATGAGTAGTCCTTGTTATCTGGTACAAATGTCTAGTCTCAGGAGCACATGGCTGTATAAAGCCTGTTTCAATTTCTTAACATAATTTGGGGGATTATCATTTCATCATCTTCACCATCTATTTTCTGCCTCTAAGCACAAATGTGTCAGGCATTCTAGGCTGGACCATTCCAGTTCAGTGTGAAGGCAAAAGGAACAGGGCAATGAAGGTTCTAGCTCAGCCCAGGGTTTTTAATGTGAAGGGGCATTGCAGAGGTGCTTGTGTAAGAATGGGAATTCATTGTCCACATATTACAACCAGTGGTGTTCACATTGTAGAAAGGGAGGGGTGGGAAGGAGCCATAAAATTTTCCAGTTTTCTCTGTAGTTTGGGTTGCCAATGTGCAATCAATTAATCAATTATCAGTGATTGATAAATGTCCTGAGTGATCATTTCTTGGACTCCACTGACTAGGTCCCTTGTCCAGGAGATTGACATATCCCCACTGAAATGTTGGTTCTTTGCCTAAGACAAAGATCCTATTCTCCTGACTAAGGTCTCTTTTAACAGGCCTTCATTACTGCTTTTAATTTTCCTCCTTCCTAAGTCATGTAGAATCACTCATCATCAGAGATCAGAGCTCCCAAAACACTTTTGGCATCTTTGGCTTTTGTCAAGGATGAAATCCTCAGAATCCCAGTGAAACTTCTGGCTGTTAATTAAGAAAGCAACTTCTTACTTTTCTTTGGGGTTTCCTTTTACCCTAAATTGTCTAGTTGATTTTTACCTCCAGTTCTTATCAGACCTCCCTCTGAAAGTTTACGCCTAACTGCCATTATGGAATGAGGCAGTGACTGATCTGTTTTCTCCCAACTGAATTTGAATTATCAAGTGGAAATATTGGGATACCCTTCCAGAGGGCCATTTGTCAAGACCAAAGTCTCAGTTGTAGACAGAAAAGGAATTCCTTTACTGGTGTCCCAGGAAGGCCTTTAACATGCTGCTCAAGAGGCCATTACAGGGTCACAACCTATATTGAGTCTTGGTGTATCATAAAGGTATCATAATTATACAACAGCTATATTTCCAGCCTTTTTGAAAAGGAGTTTTGCATCAAAGACTTCTATACTGATAGAGGTGGATTTGAACCCTGACTGCAGCACCACAGGGCATTGCCATTGTTCTCCTTCTGACTAATTACTCTAAATTTTCAGATTAGAGGCCTGCAACACCACAGAGTTCTAAAATTACCAGTTTGAGTCATATAGTGGACTGTCCATTACAGTAACAGCAAAAGATTTGTGTGTGCAGCATGGTTTCTCCTTCAGAGCACAAAAGTAGGAACAGTGTACTGTGTACAGTGCAGGGGGAAACAAACTAGAAAAAAACATACCTCAGAGAGTAATAATTAAGGCAGTTAACTTAAGGGGTCTCCTTTACAAAGAAAGCCCTATGGTGCATGGTGAGTGACTTTCTCTGTAACTTTCCTATATGTAGTAATTCCCTCCTTGTGAATGAAGACGGAAGGAATTGGTAGATGTACAGTTTGGGGAGGATAGCTTGAATTACTAAGTATTCAGTTTCCAATTAGAGAACTCTCCTATAAAAATATTTGCAATCATGCTTGACATAGTTACATCAGCTGAGAGCTTTGAGACACAGGTCATTTACTGTAATTCCTTAGAGTACTCACTGGCAAACATTTAACATTGGACAAAGTCATAATATCTCATATTAATGGCATAACGGGGAAGTACATACTGAGTTTCAAAGTCAATACAGCTAAATGTTCTTCCAACTATTTTTATCATTTAATATGTCAATTATTTGTATCAGTTTAAAAATTTATTATGTTTAAATGCATTGCTGCTATTTTTCTATTTTTCAATGTTTCCTTGTTTAAGAATTTCATTCCATTTTTCTTAAGTGCTATTTATTTATTTATTATTTATTTATTTATTTATTTATTTATTTATTTACTTACTTACTTACTTAATTATATCAGTTTAGAATAGTGCTTCTCAACCTTGGGTGTCATGACTCCCTTTGGGGGACTAAATGTTCCTATCATAGGACTGGCTGAAGACCATCAGACAGAACAGATATTTCTATTACAATTCATAACAGTAGCAATGATACAGCTATGAACTAGCACTGAAAATAGTTTTATAGATGGGGAACACCACATCATGGTGAACTGTATTAAAAAGTCACAGCATTTGGAAGGTTGAGAACCACTGGTTTAGATCAATGTCTCCTGTAACTCTGGCTTGCCTAACACTATACAATTGAGAATTGCTTTGAAGACCTAATTGTGCCTGTGTTGCCCAGTGCTGGAAAGACAGTCCTGCAACTCCCTCTAGACTGGGCTTTGACTGGTTTGTGGGAAGGAAAAATAGACAAATGAATGAGTATCCTCCAACTTTACTAGATTAAACTGTGAATTTACAAATGAAGTGGGACCTTTGTAAGTATTGAGTTCACTGATCAACTGTAAAACAGGTGTAGTCACAGCCGAGAAAGGGATGGAAAAGAAAGAGCATGAAAGTTTCTGGCTGTGTCAGTAGTTTATATTAGCAATGAGTAGCAATGTAGTCAATTTTAAATGATCAATAAATGTTCTGATTGGCCATTTCCTAGGTCCACATACAAGGCAATCAGGAATCTTGATAAAGAACTGAACATATCATGAAACCAAACTGCTGAAGTTACACAATTTCAATGTAAGTAGTAGAACTTGATAAAATGGTGTGGTCATTCCTAATGTGATTGTGTTTTCCATATTTAGGATATATATCCTAAGAGAAATGATGTGAGTAGGACTTGGTATGCTCTAATACAAATCCCTAGTCTCTGGAGCAAATGGTCACAAAGCCTGTTTCAACCTTTTAGCAGATTTTTTTTGGATTAAAATTATGTCATTTCCACTATCTGTCCCCTGCCTCCAAGGCCCTGCCATAGATCCTTCATTGTGCTCTATCCCATGGCCTCTTTTTGTTTAACAATAGTTACACTTTGATTGTGACCTGTGTTTGGTTGCAGGACCTCCAGCTATGAAGTAAAATCTCGGCTGCACTAGACATCGGATGTGTAATGGAATGTGCACACATAGGACACTGTGCCTTAGAAAAGTAATAGGAAGTGCACTGGGAGAATGGAAGATTTTATTAAACTACAAATTTCCCATAATAGAGTTGTGTCTGATGTTAGTGTGGAAGGACAAATTTGGGAGGGCATGTGCTGTCTGAGTCATTTGATCTCTGCTCACCCAGTAGGGTAACTGCTAATATCCTGAAGCCCAGCTGGGTGGTACTAGATAATGAGGGACTCTGGGAAGGCTTAGAAATCAGAAGTACCAGTAGGAGGAAGCTCAGAGGTCATTTCCAGGATTCTCCTTTTCAGCTGTAGGGAGCTGTAAGGATAACCACAAGCCATGCACTCATAATTGTGAGGGCCACTGTCCCCAGACTAGGAAGTGCAGATTGGCTCTGCTTTCAGAGCTGCTTGAACTGAGATGGACCATGAGCCCTTTGGTCTCTGAGCTTTGTTAAATGTGGATTCCCTACTATCCTGGCATGGGAGAATATTTGCTTGTAATATCACAGCCTCATGTTAAATAATTGAGAATTGCATTGAACGCTGAATCCTGCCTCTGCTACCCCGTGCTATGTAGACAGTCCCACAACTCCTACCAGTCTGGGCTTTGACTGGTCAGTAAGAAGGAAAAATAGACCAGTTAATGAGTGACCTCCAAACTCTCTGGCTTTTAGTGGGGATGTATCAATGAAGTGGGACCTGTGCAAGAGTTGAGTTCGTTGACCAACTTTGAAGCTGGTAGAGTCACAGTGTAGAAAGGGAGAGGCAGGATAGTGTTTGAGAGGTTTCCTACTTCAACAGTAGTTGAGATTAGCGAAGTAGAATTAGGTAATCAATTTCAGATGCTCCATAAATAGCCTGTTAGGCTATTTCTTGGGATTCACTGACCAGGGTAATCAAAAATTTGTGTACAGGATTGAACTTATTGTGAAACCAAGTTTCTATAGTTACAATAGCTCAACCAAAATATATCTGGGTAAAATATTGTGGCCCTGCCTAGCAGGATTGTTATTTTTTGGTTTTAGATATACACTTTGAGATAAAAGTTTTTAGAGATCTTTGATGTGCTGTAAAATAAATCCCTAGTGTCTGGAGCCCATGAATATAAAGTCTCTTTCAACTTTTCAAAATATTTTTTTGAAATTATAACTATATCATATTCACTTTCTATTTCCTGTCTCCAAGCCCTACTTGACTTCATTGTTTTATAATTCATGGCCTGTTTTTCTTTAACAGCAGTTACACAGTAACTTATACAACAGTTTCTCTATGAATTTGAACTATGTTTGGCTGTAGGCCCCACAGCTACAAGGCAACGGGTGGGCTGCCCTGCATAATGAGTGTGTAATAGAATGTGCACAAAAAGAACCCTGTGCTTTAGATGAGAAAAAGGATGTTCTCTAGGAGAACTAAACTACAAACTTTCCTGACTAGGGCCTTGTTTACTGGCTGGAAGGGCAGATATGGAAAAACTGTATTTTAAGAATCCTTTGATCTCTGCTCTCCCAGTAATGTAGCTGCTGATATTCTGACATCAACCTGGGTGACCCTAGCCAATGAAGGTCTCTGGGAAGTGTTATCAATCAGTACTAGAGGCAGGTAACTTGCAGGTTTTTTTTTCCAGGAGTGTCCTCTTCTTCCATTGTAGTGAGTTGTAAGGAAGACCAAAAACTATACTGAGAGTATAGCATATTAAGAACAGGTCTTTTGAGCTGTCATTTCTGCTGGGATTTGGATGTATTACACAATGGAGTATTATGATACTCAGTGGTAAAATTCAATTATATCATGCAATTTCAGGCAAATCAATGAAACTAGAAAAAATCATGTTGAGTGAGGTAACCAAGACTGAAAAGATACAAAAATAGTACATCCTCACTCATAAGTGGATATTAGTCTCAAAGTAAAGGATAACCAGGCTACAATCCACAATGCCAGAGAAGCTCTGTAACAAGAAGGACCCTAAGAGGGACATGCATGGATAGCCCTAGCAAGGGAAAATAGACAAGATCTCCTGGTTAAACTGGGAGTTAGAAGGAGGGGGAAAGAATGAGGGATAAGAACAAGAGAGAGTGTGGTGGTTGAACTTGGGGAGGGACTGATATGGAGAGCAAGGAAAGAGGTATCTTGATAGAGGGAGCCCTTATGTGGTTAGGGAAAAACCTGGTACTAGAGATATAACCAGGAATCCACAAGGATGACCCAGATAAGACTGGCCTTCCCCTCTAATCAGATTGATGACTACTTATAGAAGACTATGGGGGGTCTAGCCCCTTGATAGCCCTCTCCTAGGGCATGGGAAGAATGTACAGCCAGCTGAATATCTAATCTTTGATGATGACAAATAAATCAAAGTACATGAAACTCTTTAGTCCATATATTTTACTTTCCTGAGTCAAGATTCTATCTATACTGCTTCTATTTTATTCTTATATTTAGCTCCACTCTTTTCCTTCTCTTCCTGAGATCTCTCTCTCTACATGGTTTAGTTCTGTTCTCACACTCAGCTTCTCCCTGTCCCTTCTCTTCCTATCCTCTCATAGTCTTAACTAAGCTCTTCTGCTATCAATCTCATCTTCATCCTCAGTTTCTACATCTTGCTCATTTCTTCCTTTCCTACTCTTCTGACTTTACTCAATCCCTACCATTTGCAAAACTCTGCCTTGTTCTTTCTTCTCTGGTCATGTGACTCTGATCTGAGCTAATAATTCTACCTCAATCCTCCCTCACCTGATATGCAAAAAAATCTTATTGTTCTGAGTCAATAGTTTTGGAATGCTATTTGGTCTGTGAGGGGAAGAAGGGTCTGAGCTTCATTAGTACAAGAAACAAAGCAATGCATCTGGGTTTGGGGATTTAGCACTTGCCTAGCAAGCACAAGGCCTTGGGTTCAGTCCTCAGCTCTGGGCAAAAGAAAAAAAAACAATGCATCTACATATCCTAGGAGACAGGCATTGTCTCTTTGATGGTGTTACCTAGTTCAAATCAGCAGTAGGTCTGAGAAGCTTATACTGTCTGCTGTCATGGCCTAGGAGTATGAGCAGACATGAAATTGATAGCCGAAAACAGCAGTTATATTAAATGCTGAATAACATCAAATATTCCTTGATGAATTTTTGATCCTTCTAGGTATAGATTTATCATGTACAGGTGAGTCTCTATTTCATATTCTTGTGGCCTGTAGCAACAACCCTAATTGTCATGATAGAACCTTCATCCAGTAACTGATGGAAGCAAATGCAGAGATCTACATCTAAGTACTCGGCCAAACTCCTGGACTCCAGTCAAAGAGATGGTGAGAGATTAGATGAGCAAGGGGGTCAAGATCATGATAGGGAAAACAACAGAGACAGCTGATCTTAGTTCATGGGCGCTCACAGACTTTGGACTGACAACTGAGGAACCTACATAGGACCCAACTAGGCCCTCTGAATGTGGGTGACAATTGTGAGATATGGTCAGTTTGTGGGGCCCCTGTCAGTGGGACTAGGGTGTATCCCTAGTACATGAATTGGATTTTTGGAGCTCATTCCATATGAGGGGATGTCTTGCTCAGCCTTGAAGCAGAGGAGAGGGGCTTGTACTGGTCTCAACTTCTTATGCCAAACTTCATTGGCTACCCATGGGAAGCCTTACCATCTCTGACAAGTGGATGGCAGGTATAGTGGAGGAAGATGGGGTTGAGCAGGAGGGAGAGATGGGTAGCTCTGGTTAGTATGTAAAATGAAGAAATAAAATAAAACAAAGAAAATTAATCTAGAACTTCTTCTCATTGAGCCATGATAACTGCTTGCTCTGGCTGCTGACAACTTGCTACAAAGGCTGACTACAGGAAACTGTCACACTCAGTAGTGAAAAGGTATCCAATTTAGAAATCATTTGAACAGACAAGTCAGAAATGATGTGACAATTTAATGGCCAGCAAGCAGGGCTGTGTGGAGGGTCTGAGCGCTTGGTCCACATGTCTGAAGACCCGAGTTTGAACCCCCAGCACATACTAAAAACAAATCTTAGAAAGGCATGGGATCCTCAAACCAAGGAAAGGGTAAGAGACATTAGAAAAAACCTGAGAGCTGGTAGTTCAGTGATACCTAGTCACAAAAGGAAGACACTCTCACTTGGCCAGACAAGGGGCTGTGTGAGTAGCATGGCTTAAGGATATACCCACAATGCATTAGCATATTGATTTCCTTGTTCCAAGCTTGAGAACCTAGCTGGGAGTGTTCTCCCTGCTCTTGAGAACTTGGAGAAGAGAATGTGCCAAACAAGGTGAACATCACCAGCAAGCCCTCATATGGGGTGGGCACTTAAAATTCCCCACCTATTTGACATGGAGGCACACAGTCCCTCAAGAAGATGAAAGTGTAGATTTGCTTGAAATGGTAGGCAGCGTAGCTTAGAGAGGAACTTCTGGTACATTGGCAGGTGTCCACGTTTCCAGCATCCAGGACCAGTAATGCAAGGTGGCTAAGGTGCATGTGAGTTCTCACAGAGGCTCTGAGGAGAAACAGAAGCCCAGAATGCATATGGAATTATTGTTGGGGTCCTCAGGGCTCAAAGGCAAGATGCAGCCTGGGGGTGTACTTCACCCATTGGCTCGAGGCTAGAGAACCTGTATCTTCCTATGCTATGGTCATGTAGTTTTCTCTGTGCATTTGCAGCTTGTGACTCAGTGGGAGTCTCCTGGAAGAGGTGCCTATGTTCCATGCAAAACTCTCTGCCTGTTTTTCCTCCTCTGCAAAGTGACTGTCTTGACCTATGTCAGTCTTTTTGAAGAGCTAACCCCACTTATTAAATTTCAGGTATCTGGTACTTACCCTTTGGTTTTATGTAGATCTAACTATTCTGTCTCCTGCCCTGCATTTCTGGGTATTTACCTAGCCATATCCATGCATGCAGAATAAGTTTCCTACCATGGACCCACACCCCCAGCCAGGAATCAAGAATGCTTCTTGCACAAAGCACAAGTGTAGCTAGAGTTTTCCTGCCTGACCCACAGTCAGGATAAATCTCTTTCACCTGCCAGTCCCACAGCCGCTCAGACCCAACCAAGTAAACACAGAGGTTTATATTGCTTACAAACTGTATGGCCGTGGCAGGCTTCTTGCTAACTGTTCTTATATCTTAAATTAATCCGTTTCTATAAATCTATACCTTGCCACATGGCTCGTGGCTTACCGGCATCTTCACATGCTGCTTGTCCTGGCTGGCAGCTGGCAGTCAGTGACTCCCTCTGCCTTCCTGTTCTTTTAATTCTCTCTGTTAGCCCCGCCTATACTTCCTGCCTAGCCATTGCCAATCAGTGTTTTATTAGCAACACATTTGCCACACAGAACAACCCACAGCACACAAACCTCTAGCTTTGACCTCCTTGTTGGACAAAACTATCTCTCAAATCTAGCCAGTGATAAGATAGGTGGGGACTCAGGACTCTTGGTTTGGCTTCCCTCCTGACAAAAGAGCATGAATTTGTGGCTTCACTTCCTTCATCTCTCTGGGGGTGACTTGTGATAAATGGGTCCAACATCTTAGCAAGCAAGAACTGGTTGTTCCAAGTGTTTGGCTGCCAAGATTTCTATGGGCATCTGAAAGACAGCTATTGTCCCTTTACATGGAAAGAATAAAATTAAATAAAATATAATTTCCAACAGGCAGGCCCTCATAATGACAGGTGGCTTGAGTTATCACAGAGTCAGAATTTGGGACATGAAGAATGAGGCTTAGGATGAGGGAAGTCCATTAAGTTTCCTGAGAATAGGTGGTTGACCCCAAGTCAAACCACGAAATCCACATCAGTGATGAACTCCTGATGACAAGAGCAGAGACCCCATCACACTGTTCTTTGGGACACTTGCTGTGGTCCCTGCTTTTGTTTGTCTCAGCTGTCTTTTCATTTAATCTCCAGGAGAAGGTTTTTGTTCTTAATTCCCAAATGGATTCAGGTAGGTGCTGGCTTTGGACATAAATCCCTAGGCTTATTAGATCCAGGAAACTTGGCTGTAAGACAAGGCTTATGTTCTAGCTCTTAGTGCATGCAAGCCACAGGAATCCCAAGCACACCAAAAGAAATAAATGACAAGTCCTTGAAGCTCAACACTCTACAATAACCTTTAGTTTTCACATCTGGCGTGGGGTCTTCCTTTGCTCCTTGGTCCACAAATTGCCTATTTTTTAATATTGTAGTATCTCTGTCTTTTATTGTCAAAAGGGTGATGAACAAAGATGATGACAGTTTGTTTCATGTCATGTGGGCCACATGGAATGAACCAAAGGTGAGAATAGATGATGTGTTTTGTTTTGAGCCCCTGTCCTTGTGTAACATTTCAATGATTTTTGTAGCTGAATTTTTCCTGTGTCCTACCAGGTCTACAGTCGCTCAGACCCAAGTGAACACACAGAACCTTACATTAATTAAAGGTACCACTGACTACCTCTTAAACTCAGCCCATTTCTGTTAATCTAAATGTCTCCATATGTTCTGTGGCTTTTCCTGTGTTCCATTACACCTTGTTCCCTGGATGGCATCTCCTGACTAAGCCTTTTTCCTCCTAGAATTATCTTTCTATGCTTATCTCACCAATCCTTTCTGTCTGGCTACTGGCCAATCAACATTTTATTAAACCAGTGTACAAAAGCATTATGCCACAACATTTCCTCTTGATCTGATCCCAAGAGAATGTTGGATTTCTGAGACATTACCATTTGAAAGCTTGTCTTTTTCTTGGCACAAAAAAGGCCCATTGGGCAAGAAAATGCCCTTGCATTGACTGTTGACAGTACAAATACTGTCCCTGTGGTACAAGCAGTACACAAGGAAAAGTCACTATTGACCTCTGACAAGACAGGTTAGGATATTCTTTCAAAAAACTTGCTTCTGAAAATGGTCTGACAGACACTCTAGACCTGTAGCCAATTTGAATGTACCAGTAATACTGAAAAATTCCAGGTGACTCTCGAGGCTTCCAGCTGTCTCTGCTAACTCTTGCAAGACTCCCAAAAGTTGCTTGCATCCTTCTCCTGATTCTCAGGTATTATTATATTTCTTCTCAGGTCTTTGATGGGATTGGAGACTAGCAGTTATAATTACAATCTTCTTGTATCTTAGCTAAAATATATTAAGTGTTAGATTCAGGTTCTTCTATGTAGGACATCTTTTGGAAGGACCTC
Organism: Peromyscus aztecus; assembly: GCA_902168405.1. Classification (NCBI taxonomy): domain Eukaryota; kingdom Metazoa; phylum Chordata; class Mammalia; order Rodentia; family Cricetidae; genus Peromyscus; species Peromyscus aztecus. Next base: position 18,052 of record CABHPQ010188998.1, read on the forward strand.
TCTAACATGTCATTTACCTATGTTCCAGACTCTTCTGGATCTTGTTTGGTGATGTTTTTGTTGGTGTAGTTTTATCCCATATATTTCATTATTCCTTAATCCTCCAGGAAAATATTTAGTAATCATCCCTATTGTAAATACTTTTGTATTAGGTTATGATTATCTTATTTAGACAAAAGGGGGGAGATTTATTGGGTAGTTGTTCAGGCTTCAACCTTGAAACACTGCCCCTAGAGTGACAGCAGGTAACTGCCACACTGGCCTATGACATGCCCCTGGGGCTGACCTGCCCCTAGGACATAGGTGAGAGAGAGTCCTTTAAGACTCAAGGAGCATAAGTCTTTGGACCCTTCAGGATACCTTGTGGTCCTGGAATCTGGATGGAAGACGAAGCCAGAGTTCTCTGCTACATGGTACTTCATCTCTCCTGGATCTTGTATTCAACCCCTATTGACTTTTATTTATCTCAGAAACAAATATCTCTTGATTACCAGATAAATTACATGGAATTGTCTCATTAATTACAGTAATAGATTTTCTCCAGGTCTTTGTTTACTTCAGGGGATTCATTTTTCCTCCCCACCATCCTGACCTAATTTCCCAGCAGCCTTTTTATCTCATTGAGCATGGATCTTAAGGTGGGGAAAAGCCATTCCTAAGCAACGTTTGGACAGTTATCCTTAAACACCTCACAAAGAAACATTTGTAGTGAAGCATTGCTGGATCACTGGCTTTGGACGTACAAGATGCTGAAGTTTCCCCTGTAACTCAGGCGAGGCTCTTCGGAAGCCTCAAATTGAAGTGAGGTAGTTAGCAGGTAGGCAAAAGTTATGACATACTTGGGTATTTTATGGTATCCTGGAGAGCCCTGTCATCTCCTGTGGTGGCACCAGTGTTGTGGTGATACCAACAGGTTATGGGGCAATTATTCAGTGCCTTTATGGTCCATCTATAGACATGGTGGCAAGATGAAGCAAGCTACTTGGAAAGAGCATGGAGAGCATAGAGAGACCAGAGACAAGAAGAAGAAAGCTGGCTTTTGGTCCCAGTGTAAAACAGCAAGAAATAAATCTTCCAGGGGAGGCCATATTGAGCCTTGGCAGGGCATGGAGTGTTTCCTGGAGGAGGTAGGCTTAATATGGGCCTTCAAGGAGTAGAACTCAGGAAGTGGGAGTTTCTGGGAAGCAATGAGTCTATTCTGGTTCTTTGAGTTCCTACAGAGAAGACAAAGAGTCAAGAATTTCTGATGGTTTGTTTGGCAAAGATCCAGGAATTGCCCAGGGTGCATATTCTGTAAGTCTTTAAAGTGTTTGAAGATTACCTACTTAATTGAAATATACCTTTATATACCTAAAAACTTAATTAACTAACATAAATATAAGTTTGATTACACTAGATGACTAATAATCTGTATTTACTAATTATATATTACAATTTTAAATGAGTTGCATAAACATAATACCTTAAACAAGAATATATATGTATATATACATAATAACAAATTAACTTTAAATTTGTGTCAATAAACTAAAATTTATAGCAAAGTAAAATGTTTTAAACAAGTTGCTCTCAAAAAGTAGTTTAAATAATCTACACTTTTATCCTATAATATGTATACCCCCTTTTCTTCTTTAGAAAGAGATTGCATTTATATTCAACCCCTTTAAATAAAAGTAAATATTTATAAATAATATTTTGGGAATTTGACTTCTGACTCCATCCATCTCAGCTTCCCAACATGGTGGAGACAGTTCACTGAAAGCTCTGGGAGCCATGCTTTCTGCTGACTCTGGAAGGCAGTGCGTCAATGTCTCTATCAAGGAGCATGTAGCCCAGAATTTTTTTTTTGTCCATACTAGCAAAAGATAAATCTATCAGGCAGCATGCTGTGCAGCTTGGAGACATGACAGTGTACCATGGCAGGAATACACCATGCTGTGATCTAGCCCACGTAGCATGAACCCACCATACTGTAGCACAAGCCCATATTCCACAACTTGCCTGAGAGACAGAACTAGGAAGCTGTTTTTAGATCCATTTAGAATCATTTTTTTTAAATTCTTGCTACCACATCTTCTAGGTGGCAAATGTAGTCAGAAGGTTTCTACAGTCTTGCCTAGGCCCCCATGATTCTACCAAATCTCTTCCACTCAAGGTCCCAGAGCTGTTTGGACCCAAATAAACACATAGATATTTATTATTATTTACAAACTGTATGGACTATGGCAGACCACTTGCTAGCTAACTCTTATATCTTAAATTAATACATTTCTATTAATCTATATTTTGCCATGTATTCTGTGGCTTACCAGACTGTTGGCATGATTTTCCTTAAGCAGCAGGCTGGTGTCTCTCCAGACTCTTTTTTTCTCTTTCTTGTTTCTCTCCTTGGATTTCCTTCCTGCATCTAAGGTGCTTTGCCATAGGCCAAAGCAGCTGGGTGGAACCTGGCAGGGAATTAGCATAGGGAGAATATCAAGGTCAAGGTCTGCAAGCAAGGCAACAGTTACCCAAAACAGGGGTCAGGGCCCTACAGGTCCCCCTTTTATTAAAAAATGAGCTTCTGACTTGGGTTGCGTGGGACGTCAGCAGGTCACCTTACCCGTCATGGAGACACCTGCCCAGGCCACACAGGTGCTCTCTCTTAGGTTGGTGAGTGCCCCCCAGGCATTACCCGTCTCTGAATACTCATTATCATACAGGCTCAATCGTGTGTGATCTGCAGAGTTAACTGCTGCCAAAGATCTCAAAGTGGCACTGGGCTTGCAATCTGTGTGTTTGATACAGAAAAGACCAACAGAGGTCCTATCTCACCCATAGCCAGTAGGCTAAAGGCAACTGAGCCATTCCCTTCCTTAACAATCCATTCTGTATGTTGGTGTCCTTGTATGATATTATCCCAAAAGCAAATGGAGCTTGAGTTTATAAATTTATAATTTTCAAAGCCAATCGAGATGTATATAGCTACTGAATTAAATTTATCATGCCCAATAGAATGAGAGATCAACTAACTGTGGTAGCTAATTTTGTTGCCAGGGTCTCCATTGTGCTAGCTGTAGTAAGCAATTATGAAATGGTAATCCCAGAAAGAGTAGCAGTGGTGGGCGCCATTGCTATAATGGCAACAGTGGCAGCAGCAATGTCAAATTCTCTTCTGGATTGTGTGGACATCCACTGGCATGGATACAACTCCAGTAACACGTACCGTCAAGGCCCATTTTTCTTGATCCCAGCACGACTTTAGCTGGCAGCTCTTCTGGAGAATCCAATCTTAGGGTTACAGTTCCTAGGCTTACATTAATGCTTGCCAAAGCTGGCAATGTTGGGCTCTCAATCTCCATTGACAACAGAAGGATAGATTTTTTCATGAAGACTCATTAGGTCTCTGTCACGTTGGGCTTCAGCAGCAGCCATAGGGCACGTTCAGTGCTCAGGAATCCAAAGAAGAACCTCATTGTCCTGAGGAAAGACATAAACAGAACCCCAGGGCCACATCAACACTAAATCAGGTCTCCTCCACGTGCTAGTAGAAAGATCCTTCCATTGCTCCAGAGGGTGATTTGCCACAGGAGCTCTCCAGTACTTGTCTGCATCGGATGTTCCAGCAGAATCCACCGATGAACTCCAGTAGAATCCACTGATAAAAAACTTAAAATAGTCTGATTGTTCTTTATTTTATATCTAGAATCCAGTTATGAGTGAGTACATACCATGATTGTTTTTCTGGGATTGGGTTACCTCACTCAGGATGATATTTTCTAGTTCCATCCATTTGCCTGCAAATTTCATGCTTTCATTGTTTTTCTCTGCTGAGTAGTACTCCATTGTGTATATGTATCACATTTTTTTAATCCATTCTTCAGTTGACGGGCATCTATGTTGTTTCCAGGTCTGGCTATTACAAATAGTGCTGCTATGAACATAGCTGTGCTGTGGGAAATTCTGTATGGCAAATGTGTTGCTAATAAATCACTGATTGGCAGTGGCTAGGCAGGAAGTATAGGCGGGGCTAACAGAGAGAATTAAAAGAACAGGAAGGCAGAGGGAGTCGCTGACTGTCTGCCAGCCACCGCCAGGACAAGCAGCATGTGAAGATGCCGGAAAGCCACGAGCCATGTGGCAAGGTATAGATTTATGGAAATGGATTAATTTAAGCTATAAGGACAGTTAGCAAGAAGCCTGCCACGGCCATACAGTTTGTAAGCAACATAAGTCTCTGTGTTTACTTGGTTGGGTCTAAGCGGCTGTGGGACTGGCAGGTGAAAGAGATTTATCCTGACCGTGGGCCAGGCAGGAAAACTTAAGCAACATAGCTGAGCATGTATCTTTGTGGTATGAATCAGCATTCTTTGGATATATGCCAAAGAGTGGTATTGCTGGGTCTTGAGGTAGTTCAATTCTTAGTTTTCTGAGAAACCGCCATACTGATTTCCACAGTGGTTGTACAAGCTCGCATTCCCACCACAGTGGAGGAGTGTTCCCTTTGCTCCACATCCTCTCCAACATTGACTGTCATTGGTGTTTTTGATTGTAGCCATTCTGACAGGTGTAAGGTGGTATCTCAGAGTCGTTTTGATTTGCATTTCTCTGATGATTAAGGATGTTGAGCATTTCTTTAAATGTCTTTCAGCCATTTGTAATTCTTGTTTTGTGAATTCTCTGTTTTGCTCTTTAGCCTATTTTTTAATTGGATTGTTTAGTATTTTGTTGTCTAGTTTCTTGAGTTCTTTATATACTGTGGAGATCAATCCTCTGTCAGATGTGGGGTTGGTGAAGATCTTTTCTCATTCTGTTGGCTGTCTTTTTGTCTTATTGACTGTGTCTTTCACCTTGCAAAAGCTTCTCAATTTCGAGAGGTCCCATTTATTAGTTGTTGTGCTCAGTGTCTGTGCTGTTGGTGTTTTATTTAGAAAGTGGTCTCCTGTGTCAATGCGTTCAAGAATACTTCCTACTTTCTCTTCTATTAAGTTTAGTGTAACTGGATTTATGTTGAGGTCTTTGATCCACTTGGATTTGAGTTTTGTGCATGGTGACAGATATGGATATATTTGTAATCTTTTATATATTGACATCCAGTTTTGCCAGCACCATTTGTTGAAGAGACTTTCTTTTTTCCATTGTATAGTTTTGACTTCTTTGTCAAAAATCAGGTGTTCGTATGTGCATGGATTAATGTCAGGGTCTTCAATTAGATTCCATTGGTCCGTATGTCAGTTTTTATACCAGTATCAAGCTATTTTTTTACTATAGCTCTATAGTAGAGCTTGATGTCAGGGATGGTGATGCCTCCGGAGGTTGCCTTATCATATAGGATTTTTTTTAGCTATCCTGGGTCTTTTGTTTTTCCATATGAAGTTGAGTATTTTTCTTTCCAAGTCTGTGAAGAATTGTCTTGGGATTTTGATGGGGATTGCATTGAATCTGTAGATTGCTTTTGGTAGGATTGCCATTTTTACTATGTTAATCCTACCTATCCATGAGCATTGGATGTCCTTCCATTTCCTGATGTCCTCTTCAATTTCTTTCTTTAGAGATTTAAAGTTCTTATCAAAAAGGTCCTTCACTTGTTTAGTTAGTGTTATCCCAAGGTATTTTATATTATTTGTGGCTATTGTAAAGGGTGATGTTTCTCTAACTTCTTTCTCAGCCCTTTTATCATTTGTGTATAGGAGGGCTACTGATTTTTTTGAGTTGATTTTGTATCCTGATACTTTACTGAAGGAGTTTATCAGCTGTAGGAGTTCCCTGGTTGAATTTTTGGGGTTACTTATGTATACTATCACAATAAATTTTACAATTCAACCACAGAATCCAATTTTTTAAGAAACTAGAGGCATATTATAGCCTATTCTCAAGTTGGTAACTTCTGTGGCTACAAAGACTCAAGACAAAAAATGAAATTTCCAAGCCAGCCTACGCAGTTTGGCATGTCCAAATAATGTATTATTAACTATTAATAGTTAGAATGCTCAAGAAAAATCCCCAGGCAAAAGTTGTTCCAGTTATTATTAAATTTCTGGCATAACACAATATTTTTTATATATTTATAGAATTTATTTACAGGTTTAATCCTGGCATTCTTGTGTCCCTTCATCATAGACAGCACAATGGCTCTTCATGAGCTACATTTTCTCAGAAAGTGATGTCCTGACACCTCATCCTTTTATCATCTTTTCACATCATTCTTTACTTATCAATATAAGTTTCCCTGTGGGGCTAATTTTACTTAAATGCTGTATGTGCCACACAATTACCTGAGTGTATAGTGGAAGAGTTTTGCAATCTGATCTGTGGCCAACTCCTTCAGCCCACTGAATCTTGTTGACCTTTGTAAGTTTACTTTGTTTTGATTATCTTGTCCCTGAGAAAGTACAGGGACAGATGTTTTAAGGATATGTCATGTATTCTAAAGGAGGCCTCTGAATTCTCTATGTTTGTCATATTCTCCAAAGAGTCAGAAAGACCATGAAATAGATAAGGATATCTCCCTAAAAGTGGGAGGGGTAGTATGCTCCAGACTTTCCTGATGAAGCTTAGAAGCAGAACTCCTAGGACAAGGCATAAATGATTTACAAGAAATTTCCTATCAATTCAATATCACTAAATTGCAAAAATATTAAAAGTCCCTCAAGCATGCAACTAGTCAAGATCAAAACCAAAAAAAGACAAAGAAGCCATCATAAAGCTTAGATTTGCTGGATCTTCTTCAACTAGCTGTGATGGCTTTATGACCTGCATTTCTCATCAGATATGACAACACCATTATTGTTCAGGTTAGTTCACTAAAAAATTCAGTAGGAAGTCTTTTCTAGAGTAATCATCCAGCATGCCCCAATTAAATAGGATCCAAATTAACTTTTCCTGGAGGAACAAATAATGGGGCAAAGTCAACTGATATGAATAATTTTCTAGATTAGATTTAGGTTTTTCTATTATACTAATGAATATAATATACTTTATTCATTAAAATAATTTAAACTTCCATCATTTTTAAAAAGAGATAAAAAATTCACATGTACATGAAGAAATAGTAAGATCAGACATTGAAGAAACATTTCTGGGTTACATGAGTCATTTTTCCAATTTTGAAAATTACTTCAAATTATTTGGTTATCTGTTGACAAGTTCAGCATCACTTTCATATAGTCAAAGAATAGATAAAATTTGCTGATGGCTATTCTTACTCATTTCTGTCTATAAAATATTATTGAGGAAATCCTATTCTTGGGCTCCTTAGTAGTTAATAAGCAGTCAATTTTCTTCCTTAATGAGAAATTATGAATACAATTCATTGTAAACACTCAAATAATTCCTTCCTTGTTTGAATAGAGACTATTGGCTACTGCTTTTATGCCCTGTATATCTCTAGTGACAGATCTAAGAGAAATGGTTTGAGAATGAAGAAAACACAGACCGATTTAACACAGAGATGCAAAGAAAAGTTGGGATCAGGTGTTCTGTGTTGTCCAATGAGAAACCATAACAACCTAAATGCTCTGTATCAGTAATACTTATATTCAAATAGATTCAAAGAGTTATTGAATGTTGATAATAGAGAGGCAAACTTATTATCTAAAGTGATGCAGGTAGACATGCTTGACTCTTCTAAGTGCTTTCAGTTTCTGTAGTCTTGAATTGCTGAGGCCTATAAATCTGAAGAGATTTTATGGTTATCAGTTTTGGCACAAATTAACAATATCCTCACATGACCACAAGATTTGTAATGTTTCCAGGCTCAAGCAAAGAGAGGAAGTTTGTTTGCCTTTTTGTGTGTGTCTAAGTCTATAGTCTTTGACCTAGATCAGCTAATGTAAACAGCTCAAGTTCACACTTACACCTACTCAGGCCTTAACACACACATATACTTCAAATAATTGAACCTGTTATAGTTTTCCTAAAGCAATCTACTTTGTATTTTCATGATGCATTTTATTTTATATTCTATAATATAATGGCTGACACTAGGTACAAAGTATCTGTATAAAATCAATGTCCAACACTCCAACAAAGAAGAAATTGAATGCTGGCTTTATTGTATTTATTGATATTTGAGAAAAAAGGAAGAATAACTTGAGTTTTAAAACAATTTGTATTTTATTTGATAAAATCTCAACTATATTTGAAAAACAATAATATTTATATAAAAGCAATATCATTCTGAGCTCAATATCTCATCCCATAAAATATACAGAAAATTATGCAGTGATTTTGACTCAATATGGATATTAGTAAACTATTCCTGGCATACATTAAGTCTTCACATTTTAAGTTATTATTACCTTCATCTATTGTCAAATTAATCCTATATCATTAAAATATATGATTTCTGTGTAATTCTGTTTAATACATTGCTATATATGTAGATAGTTTTCCAAGGAAATTTTATGTCAACATAAATTTTATTTCTTGGTAAAATATTTCTAAAATCACACTAAGAATAGGGCTTCCTGAGTTCACTCATCTGACATTGAGTAAGGTTTGAATATTTGCTAAAGTTTTCCTTCCACTACTGACATTATGAAGAACTCTTTTATTATATGAGTACTGGGGCAAATTACCAATTGAGTTTGTTTCTTTCATGAATTTTCTGACATGCTCTATGTTTTGAGCTTCTTGTAAAGATTTTTTTTAATTCTGTACATTTGTTAAATTTCTTCCCATTAGTGATATTCTGTTAGGCTTCAACATCTGAGGACTCCATAACACTTGCTACTTTATTAATATTGTATGGGTTCTCTCTAGTATGCACTGTGATGATTTTTTAAGATTTAAGCACCCCAGTAATGTTTTTACACATGCTTTGTATTTGTAAGCTTTCTCTAATGTATGGTTTTGGTGAGTTTTTGCAAAGATGATACACGGAAAAAGTACATAACACACTAATTACAATTTTAAGGGTTCTGCATTCAATGGATCTTTAGTGGCCTTGAACAAATTAATCTTGGACAAAGAACTTGTCACAATCTGTATATTATTAACTTTCTTCTCCATTATGCATTCTCTGATAAACTTGAAGTGTTGAGGCTCCAGTAAAGGATTTGTCACATTCTTTTCTTCTGTAAATTTTCTCTCCTGTGTGTATTTTGTGATGCCATTGTAGAAGTGAGTCTGTCCTAAAAAACTTTCCACATTCTTTGCATTTGTAAGGTTTCAGTCCAGTGTGTATTCTTTGATGAACTTTAAGTGTTGAGTTTGCAGTAAAGGACTTTCCACAATCTGAACATTTGTAAGGTTTTTCTCCAGTGTGTATTCTTTGATGAACATTAAGTTTTGAGCCTCTGGTAAAGGACTTTCCACATACATCACATTTGTAAGGTTTTTCTCCAGCGTGTATTCTTTGATGAACTTTAAGTGTTGAGATCTGAGTAAAGGACTTGCCACAATCTGAACATGTGTAAGGTTTTATTCCAGTGTGTATTCTTTGATGAACATGAAAATTTGAGCTATCATTAAAGGACTTTCTACATACATTATATTTGTAAGGTTTTTCTCCAGTGTGTATTCTTTGATGAACTTTAAGTTTTGAGCTATGAGTAAAGGACTTTCCACATACATTACATTTGTAAGGTTTTTCTCCATTGTGTAATCTTTGATGAACTTTAAGTGTTGAGACTGTGGAAAAGGACTTTCCACATACATTACATTTGTAAGGTTTTTCTCCAGTGGGTATTCTTTGATGAACATGAAAATTTGAGCTATCATTAAAGGACTTTCTACATACATTACATTTGTAAGGTTTTTCTCCAGTGTGTATTCTTTGATGAACTTTAAGTTTTGAGCTCTTAATAAAGGACTTTTCACATACATTACATTTGTAAGGTTTCACCCCAGTGTGTATTCTTTGATGAACTTTAAGTGTTGAGCCTCTGGTAAAGTACTTTCCACATTCTTTACATTTGTAAGGCTTCAATCCAGTGTGAATTCTTTTATGAATTTTAAGTGTTGAACTCTGAGAAAAGAAATTGTCACAAATATTACATTTGTAAGGTTTATCTCAGTATGGATCCTCTGATGAACTTGAAACTTTGAGGCCTTGTTAAATGACTTGCCACATTCTTTATATGTATGAAGTTTTTCTCCAGTATGTATCCTCTGATGAAAATGAAGTGTTGAACTCTGAGTGAAAGAACTGCCACATGTTTCACATTTGAAAGGTCTTTCTCCAGCATCAGTTCTCTGAGGAAGATGAGCAGAAAACCCATGGGCATAGGACCTGCCATACTCTGTACTTTTGAAAGCATTCTTTTCACTGTGAATTTTACAATGAACTCTATATTTTGATGCATTTGAAAGGAACATGTCATGCTCTGGACATTTGTATGATTCTTTTATCATATGGATTTTGTAATGCTCCTTAAGTAATAATAACTTTGAAAAAAATTTTCCACATATTTTACGTTTGCATATTTTTTCTCCAGTATGAACCACATTAAATTTAAGGAGGTCTGAACGTCTCCTGTAACTCCTCCCAAATTTCTTATATTTTTGTCCAATACTGAATCTTGGATTCCACTCAGATTTTGAAAGATTGGTGAAATAATGACTACATGTTTTGAATTTTGGTTGTTTCCCTTCAGTGTGGCTTGAGTCATTTTGAATATTTGAAAGGTAATTGCAGGATCTGAATGAAAATAATGTAGAGTATGCCTTTTGAGGATAATCTGGAACTTCTTCATCCATTCTATCAGGAATGCCTGTGATGGGTTCTGCATAAAGATCATTTCT
>CABHPQ010188999.1:0-28777 GCA_902168405.1 Peromyscus aztecus
ATAAAAGAACACATACTGGAGAGAAACCCTATGAATGTAATCAGTGTAGTAAAGCCTTTGCTCGACACAGTGCTCTTCAATTGCATGAAAGAACACATACTGGAGAGAAACCCTATGAATGTAATCAGTGTGGTAAAACCTTTACACAGCCTGGTCATCTTCAAGTACATAAAAGAACACATACGGGAGAGAAACCCTATGAATGTAATCAGTGTGGTAAAGCCTTTGCTCGACACAGTGCTCTTCAATTGCATGAAAGAAGACGTACTGGAGAGAAACCCTATGAATGTAATCAGTGTGGTAAAACCTTTACACAGCCTGGTCATCTTCAAGTACATAAAAGAACACATACTGGAGAGAAACCCTATGACTGTATTCAATGTGATAAAGCTTTTGCACAGCCTAAAAATGTTTAAGTAAATAAAAGAACAAATACAGGAAAGATACTCTATGAATGTAATCAGTGTGGGAAATCCTTTGCTTGTCATAGTGATGTTCATTTGCATGAAAGAACACGTACTGGAGAGAAACCCTATGAATGTAAACAATGTGGTAAAGCCTTTGCACAGCCCAGTCATCTTCAATTTAAAAAAAAGAACACATACTAGAGAGAAACCATACGAATGTAATCAGTGTGGAAAAGCTTTTGCTCTTCATAGTGCTCTTCATTTACATGAAAGAGTACATATGGGAGAAAAAAAACCTATGAATATAAACAATGTGGTAAAGCTTTTGTATGTCATAGTGATCTTCAAAGGCATAAAAGAACTCATACTGGAAAAAAACCCTATAAATGTAATCAGTGAAGTAAAGCCTTTGCTAATCACAATACTCAATTGCATGAAAGAACACATATTGGAGACAAACCCTACTAATGTAATCAGTGGAAAAAAGCCTTTGCACAGCATTGTCGTCTTCAAAGGCATGAAATTACACATACTGGAGAGAAACCCTATGAATGTAATCAGTGTTCTACAAGACTTTGTTCATCACTCTCATCTTCAAAGACATAAAAGAGCACATACTGGAGTGAAACCATACAATTGTGATCAGTGTGGTAAAGCCTTTGTTTATCAGAGTGTTCTTCAATTTCATGACAGAACACATAATTGATAGAAATCCTATGAATGTATACAGTGTGGTAAAGCCTTTTCACAACTTAGTCATTTTCAAGTGTATTAAAGAACACATAGTGGATAGAAACCTTATGAATGTAATCAATGTGGCAATGCCTGTAAAACTTTTAGTGTGTAATTGGTCTCTTAACGCCTTTGAATATGACATTAGGCTTTGAGGATCTGAAAAAAATGAAAACTCATACCAAAGGAAATTTGAATATACATGAATTGTTAAGATCTTCAGCCAACATACTTACATTCAATTACACAAAATTAATTATTTCTGAAAAATCTAAACTGTGTAAACCATCTGTTCAAGCATTATAATATCTCTTTTTATTTTGTTTACATATGTCAACTAATATAAACAAAAGACCCATAAATTTAAATGATGAGGTAACCCTTTTAGATTTCATACTTCTCTTCAAGTATATGAGATAATGAATTCTGGTGTAAAATTTCATAGGTGTGTATCATTTGCCTTTTCAGTTGCTTTGATAATAGATCATATCTAAGTGAACTTAGAAAAGGTTTTAATTTGGCCCTTGGTTCCAGAGCAATACATGACAGACATGGCAGCTAAAGCAGGCAGCTAAGAATTCACATTCTTGTCCTGCAGCAGAAAGCAGAAAGAATAAATTGGAAATGGTGTACAGATTTAAATGCTCATGGCAACCCTCAAGACTGATTTCTTCCAGCAGGTACCATTTTCTAAATCTTCTCAAATGATATCACAGACTGAAAATAATAGATTACTCTGACTTCAAGCCTACATGCATGCTTTCTGTTAAATGGACCAATTCACGATGGAGAAAAACTCTGTAATCATTTAGATGTCTCAAAACCCATGTTACCAGAATTATATTAGAAAAGCATTCATGATTGAAAGTTATTTTAAAGATTTGTTTTTATTTTAATTATGCAATGTGTGTGTGTGTCTTCTTCTGGGTATATGTATGTGCATTCTGCTTCCCAAGAAGGTTAGACCCTTGGAGCTTCTTGTTGCAAGAATTACTGGAAGTCATCCAAAACCTGATCTTGGTCCATGGAATGAACTTGTGTTAAAGGCTTTGCCATGTCTCTATCCCTGTCAGTATTTTACAGCTTTTTATATCATCATGATATCAGGAAATAGATAGGCACTCATACAAAAGAAAACCCTATTTATGTAAACAATTTGGTTAAGACTTTAGACAACACAATTGTTTTCAGTTCCAAGGGAAAAAAAACCTTGTTTGAAATCTTTTTTATTGTAGATTTGAAGTAAGTAAATTATTAACCAAGTTCACTAAAGACTGATGTGAAGATCTCATTGTGGCTTCTATTTTGCTACATTTGAGTAAGATATTGAAGTGTGGGATATGTGTGACAAATTCAATTAATAAAGTTTATTTTGTGGTCCTTATTCCTTCTGTGGATTTTGTTCATCTTCTTTTGCACTTTCACTTATTCATAGATATTTATCTGCTGCCTTGTATAAAGATGGGATGGCTGTCATCTAAGTGGTTCATTTTTATTTAACTCTCAGGCAGTATGTGATCACACTTCTCAAGTAAGTGTGTTTGTGAAACGGTGATGGATTTTTGTTTATAGTTTTCTTTTTAATATTTAATATTCACAAATGTGATGGATATATTTGTTATCCAGCCTGACTTGAATGTCAGTAATTAGTCATGGATACATTAGAATTCATGAACCTTGTGTGTCAGTCTCTTGAGTACATTTCTAAGGGGAGATGATGTACTACGACTGATTGTTGTTTTATCAAAACTATAGGGGAAAGGGATTAGCTAAGGAAACCCACCCTGACCCTGGATGCTAGAATGAGGAAAAGATGGCTCAGATATGGCCAGTGAAAGAAACACAGTTTGGCTCAAATCAGAGCCATTTCTGCCCCTAGTGAACTGACTTGTGAAACCAAGCAATCACAGAGCAGGACAGTAGAATTTTGGCACTAGGGCCCATGACCAGGTAAAGAAACACAGCCTATGTTTGGAACCTGAGCCAGAGAAATGAACCAAAGAAATATTCCCTGACTCTGAATCTAGGGCCAAAATAACACTCTTGGTCCCTACAATCAGATTCAGTGAAAGAAATGAGCCCTCGTCTTAGAGGTAGTATCAAAAAGCCATGAAAGGCCAGTGAAAGAAATACAAGTTTGGCCCCGAAATCAGGACCATCTCTGTCCCTAGCCCACATGACTGCCCAATCCCTGGGCAGAAAAAAAAACTAACCAATCATTGGTTGACTCTGCCCCCAGGATATCCTATATAAACAGTTGTGAGCTGTTCTCTCCATCCTGGTAGAGGCAGATACTCTCTTGGACTCATTCTTCCTAAATACATCTCTTTCTCAAAAGAATTTTGGATGTGAAGATCTGGTGTACTGAAGAACCATGCTGGGATATCACATATCAGATTGAGCAAGGGGGTGGTGGTATCTTAACAGAAGATCCTTGCTGAGACATCCCAAAGTGGAACCCATTGGTAACACTCAAAATACAAGCCACTCTCTCAACCCGTATGAATAGATAGAGTAGAAGAAGTGGTTCAAAGCTCCTCAAAGCCTCTCACATCCTGAATGTCACCCTTATTTGAGGTTGTTTATTCAACCTCCTTGTCACACCATCTCTTTTTTCAGACCCTAACTACCGCATATCAGTTGTGCAATGATGCTCAGCCTGACAGCTTTGGAGAATGCTGGTTATGTGTCCCTCCAGTGTCAAATATGCATGCACCATTTGTGGCCTCACCCACTGTCCTATTAGATTCTCTCATCTTACCATTTGTTAATTGCTTCAAGCCAAATGTCTCTACTACCACTTATCTCTCTCACATTCCTCCCTTTGGCATTACAGACTACTCTACGGCCTCAGGAATATACCTTGTATGTACTCTGGATTCTGCAGACTGCAATAATACTATTACCCTTGGTACTAACACCCAGCCCCTATGTCCAAACATTCACAATGCCTCTATTCTCAGTGGTACTCAGGTTTATAACTGTTTACCTGTTAGGTGGTTTGGGACTTGTGCCCTGGTATTCCTGTTTTTTTAAATTAGGGATTGTTCCTGGTGAAGAACTCTTGCCAAATCCCAACACCAAGTTCATAGCAGCAAGGCATGACAAATGAGCCATCCAAATAATACACTTTCCAGCAGCCCTGGGCATAACTGCAGGTACAGCCACTGGAATAGCAGGACTGGCTACTTCCCTAGCTATTTACCATCAGCTTTCCTCACAATTCATCCAGGATTTCCAATGAGTATCTCAGACCATCTTTACTCTTCAGGAACTAATAGACTCACTGGCTACGGTAGTATTATAAGATCAGAGAGGATTAGATTTATTAACAGCAGAAAGAGGTGGTCTTTGTCTCTTTCTTGGGGAAGAGTGTTGTTTTTATGTCAATCAATCAGGGAGAGTGAAAGATAAGAACCAACAACACCAGATGTAACTTCAAACTAGAAACAGCTTGATGCCTCCAGACAGTGGAGCACTAATAGTCAGATGTGGAAATGGATGCTCCCTTTCTTATCCTCTCTTTGCTTCCTTTTCCTTGCCAAACTAATTGAACCCTGCCTCATAAACTTCTTGATTAGATTTCTTTAACATCAGATCCAAAATATTTCTAACCAAACTCTGAACAAGTTAATATTACAGGATTACCAGCCCCTATTGACAAAGCTGGAGATCTGCAGAACATGGTTATATCTTGAAGAGGAAGATCAAGATTGTCCCAAGACCTTGATGTCCCAAATCAGTAGAAATCAGTCTAATGATAACTTCCCCCTTTCCAGCTCTTAGCTACTTATTATCCTTTCCAAATCCTAATTACTTATTACCCTTTCAAAATCCCAGCTGCTTATTTCCCTTTCCAACATGCAGTGGCTGATTTCTAAATGAAAATAGGGGATTTAGGGTAAAAAAGCTAGCTAAAGAATCCCACTCTGACCCTGGAGCCCAGAACGAGGAAAATATGCCTCAGGCAAGGCCAGTGAAAGAAACACAGTTTGGCTCAAATCAGAGCCATCTCTGACCCTGGTGAACTGACTTGTGAAACCAACTAATCACAGAATAGGACAGTAGAATCCTGGCCCTTGGGACCTTGACCAGGGAAAGCAACACAGCCTATGTTTGGGTCCTGAGTCAGAGAAATGAGCAAACACTTTATCCCCAAACCCAGAACTAAGGAAATATGTCCTGACTCTGAATCTAGTACCAAAATAACACTCTTGGTCCCTAGAATCAGAGTCAGTGAAAGAAATGAGCCCTGGTCTTAGCAGTAGTATCAAAAAACCAAGAAAGGCCAGTGAAATAAACACAGTTTGGCCCTGAAATTGGGGCTATCTCTGTCTCTAGCCTACAAAACTGGCCAAACCCTGGGCAGAAAAAAATAACCAACCATAGGTTTCCTCTGCCCCCAGAACATCCTATGTAAACAATCTCCATGATCACTTGTGAGTTCTTCTCTTGTTCCAGGTAGAGGCAGCTACTCTCCTGGACTCATCCTTCCCAAATAAATCACTTTCTTAAATGAGTTTTGGATGTGAAGACCTTCATTCAATGGTGTACTGAAGATCCTTGCTAAAATATCCCGTATTGGATTGAACAAGGGGGAACTGAACAGAAGAACCTTGCTGGGATGTGCAAGGGCAAGCTGAACAGAAGATCCTTGTTGAGATGTCTGTCAGTGGCCAGAGCAAGAGAGAACAACACTTTTCTCCTGAGCTGGAGGAGATTGCTACATTTTTGCAATTTCTTAGGCATGAGAAGAAGAACTTTGCTAGGAAGCCCCCTTAAGTAGAGGCTGAGTGAAGCTCAGCTGTAGTTGCTCTCCAGGAGAGAAGCAGCTTTGCTATATCCTGCAGGGAGACCATCCCCCATCATACCAGGAATAGCCTGACTTTCCTGAACAGTCACAATACCCTGACTTTCAGGAACAGTCAGGATAGACTTCCCTGCTGTAGCAGTTCCAGGCCTGACTTTCCTGAGAAGTCAGAAAAACTTCTCTCAAGGGCTGAACTGTCTCCTTGCAGTTCCAGCCATCAGAGCTGTGCTAAACAGCTCCAGGTGTCTAGGACACCTTCAGGGCAGACCTATTGTTCTGAGCAGCTTGAGGTGTCCAGGATAACTCACCCACCAGTGCTGAAATGTCTCCTTGCAGTTCCAGCTGACAGAGTTGTCCTAAGCAGCTGAAGGTGTTTTTTGACTCCCAGGTAATCAGGAAACCTTTCCTCAGAGTTGCAAAACTCACGTTTTGGTGCCAAAATCTGAGACCAAACCCAGAGTTGTTGCAAACAATTTACTTACAAATACATTTTAATGATATTAATTTTAAAATACTTAATAGAAAATATAAAAATCATTAAATACTTCATTTATGTATCCAAAGAAACACTTTCATCTATCTAGAAGAGATGTAATAATTTAAGTGAGCCAGTAATTAACTCTATATTTCACAATAAAATTAATGTGCTATGAAATGTATACATTGTCAGGCGGTATGGCACATGCCTTTAATCCCAAGACTCAGGAGGCAGAGGCAGGTGGATCTCTGTGAGTTCGAGGCCAGCCTGGGCTACCAAGTGAGCTCCAGGAAAGGCGAAAGCTACACAGAGAAACCCTGTCTCAAAAAAAAAACCAAAAAAAATTAATGTGCTATGAAAATGTATACACTATTTAAAGTCCCATGCGTCTTCATATCCTCATCTGTTATGCATTTGGCACTTCATTCCAAATATTGTCTTCTAAGGAAATTATTGAGATGGCAGATAATATAATAGAAGTGAGATTTATTTTGTAGGGTCTACTTTTGTCCAACTTTATATGGTGATCAACAACATTACAGACTTGCCCAAGAAAGACATTTCTAACACAGCTGTCTCATTGATGCTCAAATACGATTAGTTGTAATATTAAATCAATAAAACATCATCTTTTCACATTGTAAACACATTTTCATTGAAAGATAATGCAAAGTATGTATTTCCCAGACATTAAGAATTTCTATCCATTTTTCTAGATGTTAGTTTTTTATTTTATTTTATTTTTTCTATTTAGAGCACTTTCTTCTGTAGCTCAGACTTTCCTCACACAATGTAATTGAGAATTGCTTTGATCACTTAATCCTGACTGTGCTATTGAGGGCTAGGAAGACAGTCCTACAACTCCTTCTATTTTGGGTCTTGCCTGGTCAGTGAGAAAGAAAAATAGACTAGTAATGAGTAACTTCCAAACTCTCTGGCATTTTTTGGGAACTTACAAGTGAAGAGGGACCTGTGCAATAATTGAGTTCACAGACCAACTTTAATCAGGCTTATACACAATAAAAAAAAGATGAGCATTAAAGTTGGTGA
Source organism: Peromyscus aztecus (assembly GCA_902168405.1). Lineage (NCBI taxonomy): Eukaryota > Metazoa > Chordata > Mammalia > Rodentia > Cricetidae > Peromyscus > Peromyscus aztecus. Next base: position 7,478 of record CABHPQ010188999.1, read on the forward strand.
AACCTTTCCTACTGTGACAGTAGATGACATTAGTAATGAATACTGAAGTAATCAATGTTAGACGATCAATAACTCTCCTGATTCCCGAGACCAAGCAATCAAGAATCTAGATAAAGAACATGAAACCCAATTACTATAGTTAACTCTAGTTGAACCAAAATAGAAGAACTGAATATAATGGTGTAATCCTGACTCACAAAACTGTTATTAAGATGTTTAGCCTGAGGGTTGGGGATTTAGCTCAGTGGTAGAGCACTTGCCTAGCAAGCACAAGGCCCTGGTTCAGTCCTCAGCTCTGAAAAAAAAAAGATGTTTAGCCTGAGAGAAAAGCTATGAGTAGTCCTTGTTATCTGGTACAAATGTCTAGTCTCAGGAGCACATGGCTGTGTAAAGCCTGTTTCAATTTCTTAACATAATTTGGGGGATTATCATTTCATCATCTTCACCATCTATTTTCTGCCTCTAAGCACAAATGTGTCAGGCATTCTAGGCTGGACCATTCCAGTTCAGTGTGAAGGCAAAAGGAACAGGGCAATGAAGGTTCTAGCTCAGCCCAGGGTTTTTAATGTGAAGGGGCATTGCAGAGGTGCTTGTGTAAGAATGGGAATTCATTGTCCACATATTACAACCAGTGGTGTTCACATTGTAGAAAGGGAGGGGTGGGAAGGAGCCATAAAATTTTCCAGTTTTCTCTGTAGTTTGGGTTGCCAATGTGCAATCAATTAATCAATTATCAGTGATTGATAAATGTCCTGAGTGATCATTTCTTGGACTCCACTGACTAGGTCCCTTGTCCAGGAGATTGACATATCCCCACTGAAATGTTGGTTCTTTGCCTAAGACAAAGATCCTATTCTCCTGACTAAGGTCCCTTTTAACAGGCCTTCATTACTGCTTTTAATTTTCCTCCTTCCTAAGTCATGTAGAATCACTCATCATCAGAGATCAGAGCTCCCAAAACACTTTTGGCATCTTTGGCTTTTGTCAAGGATGAAATCCTCAGAATCCCAGTGAAACTTCTGGCTGTTAATTAAGAAAGCAACTTCTTACTTTTCTTTGGGGTTTCCTTTTACCCTAAATTGTCTAGTTGATTTTTACCTCCAGTTCTTATCAGACCTCCCTCTGAAAGTTTCCGCCTAACTGCCATTATGGAATGAGGCAGTGACTGATCTGTTTTCTCCCAACTGAATTTGAATTATCAAGTGGAAATATTGGGATACCCTTCCAGAGGGCCATTTGTCAAGACCAAAGTCTCAGTTGTAGACAGAAAAGGAATTCCTTTACTGGTGTCCCAGGAAGGCCTTTAACATGCTGCTCAAGAGGCCATTACAGGGTCACAACCTATATTGAGTCTTGGTGTATCATAAAGGTATCATAATTATACAACAGCTATATTTCCAGCCTTTTTGAAAAGGAGTTTTGCATCAAAGACTTCTATACTGATAGAGGTGGATTTGAACCCTGACTGCAGCACCACAGGGCATTGCCATTGTTCTCCTTCTGACTAATTACTCTAAATTTTCAGATTAGAGGCCTGCAACACCACAGAGTTCTAAAATTACCAGTTTGAGTCATATAGTGGACTGTCCATTACAGTAACAGCAAAAGATTTGTGTGTGCAGCATAGTTTCTCCTTCAGAGCACAAAAGTAGGAACAGTGTACTGTGTACAGTGCAGGGGGAAACAAACTAGAAAAAAACATACCTCAGAGAGTAATAATTAAGGCAGTTAACTTAAGGGGTCTCCTTTACAAAGAAAGCCCTATGGTGCATAGTGAGTGACTTTCTCTGTAACTTTCCTATATGTAGTAATTCCCTCCTTGTGAATGAAGACGGAAGGAATTGGTAGATGTACAGTTTGGGGAGGATAGCTTGAATTACTAAGTATTCAGTTTCCAATTAGAGAACTCTCCTATAAAAATATTTGCAATCATGCTTGACATAGTTACATCAGCTGAGAGCTTTGAGACACAGGTCATTTACTGTAATTCCTTAGAGTACTCACTGGCAAACATTTAACATTGGACAAAGTCATAATATCTCATATTAATGGCATAACGGGGAAGTACATACTGAGTTTCAAAGTCAATACAGCTAAATGTTCTTCCAACTATTTTTATCATTTAATATTTCAATTATTTGTATCAGTTTAAAAATTTATTATGTTTAAATGCATTGCTGCTATTTTTCTATTTTTCAATGTTTCCTTGTTTAAGAATTTCATTCCATTTTTCTTAAGTGCTATTTATTTATTTATTATTTATTTATTTATTTATTTATTTATTTATTTACTTACTTACTTAATTATATCAGTTTAGAATAGTGCTTCTCAACCTTGGGTGTCATGACTCCCTTTGGGGGACTAAATGTACCTATCATAGGACTGGCTGAAGACCATCAGACAGAACAGATATTTCTATTACAATTCATAACAGTAGCAATGATACAGCTATGAACTAGCACTGAAAATAGTTTTATAGATGGGGAACACCACATCATGGTGAACTGTATTAAAAAGTCACAGCATTTGGAAGGTTGAGAACCACTGGTTTAGATCAATGTCTCCTGTAACTCTGGCTTGCCTAACACTATACAATTGAGAATTGCTTTGAAGACCTAATTGTGCCTGTGTTGCCCAGTGCTGGAAAGACAGTCCTGCAACTCCCTCTAGACTGGGCTTTGACTGGTTTGTGGGAAGGAAAAATAGACAAATGAATGAGTATCCTCCAACTTTACTAGATTAAACTGTGAATTTACAAATGAAGTGGGACCTTTGTAAGTATTGAGTTCACTGATCAACTGTAAAACAGGTGTAGTCACAGCCGAGAAAGGGATGGAAAAGAAAGAGCATGAAAGTTTCTGGCTGTGTCAGTAGTTTATATTAGCAATGAGTAGCAATGTAGTCAATTTTAGATGATCAATAAATGTTCTGATTGGCCATTTCCTAGGTCCACATACAAGGCAATCAGGAATCTTGATAAAGAACTGAACATATCATGAAACCAAACTGCTGAAGTTACACAATTTCAATGTAAGTAGTAGAACTTGATAAAATGGTGTGGTCATTCCTAATGTGATTGTGTTTTCCATATTTAGGATATATATCCTAAGAGAAATGATGTGAGTAGGACTTGGTATGCTCTAATACAAATCCCTAGTCTCTGGAGCAAATGGTCACAAAGCCTGTTTCAACCTTTTAGCAGATTTTTTTTGGATTAAAATTATGTCATTTCCACTATCTGTCCCCTGCCTCCAAGGCCCTGCCATAGATCCTTCATTGTGCTCTTTCCCATGGCCTCTTTTTGTTTAACAATAGTTACACTTTGATTGTGACCTGTGTTTGGTTGCAGGACCTCCAGCTATGAAGTAAAATCTCGGCTGCACTAGACATCGGATGTGTAATGGAATGTGCACACATAGGACACTGTGCCTTAGAAAAGTAATAGGAAGTGCACTGGGAGAATGGAAGATTTTATTAAACTACAAATTTCCCATAATAGAGTTGTGTCTGATGTTAGTGTGGAAGGACAAATTTGGGAGGGCATGTGCTGTCTGAGTCATTTGATCTCTGCTCACCCAGTAGGGTAACTGCTAATATCCTGAAGCCCAGCTGGGTGGTACTAGATAATGAGGGACTCTGGGAAGGCTTAGAAATCAGAAGTACCAGTAGGAGGAAGCTCAGAGGTCATTTCCAGGATTCTCCTTTTCAGCTGTAGGGAGCTGTAAGGATAACCACAAGCCATGCACTCATAATTGTGAGGGCCACTGTCCCCAGACTAGGAAGTGCAGATTGGCTCTGCTTTCAGAGCTGCTTGAACTGAGATGGACCATGAGCCCTTTGGTCTCTGAGCTTTGTTAAATGTGGATTCCCTACTATCCTGGCATGGGAGAATATTTGCTTGTAATATCACAGCCTCATGTTAAATAATTGAGAATTGCATTGAACGCTGAATCCTGCCTCTGCTACCCCGTGCTATGTAGACAGTCCCACAACTCCTACCAGTCTGGGCTTTGACTGGTCAGTGAGAAGGAAAAATAGACCAGTTAATGAGTGACCTCCAAACTCTCTGGCTTTTAGTGGGGATGTATCAATGAAGTGGGACCTGTGCAAGAGTTGAGTTCGTTGACCAACTTTGAAGCTGGTAGAGTCACAGTGTAGAAAGGGAGAGGCAGGATAGTGTTTGAGAGGTTTCCTACTTCAACAGTAGTTGAGATTAGCGAAGTAGAATTAGGTAATCAATTTCAGATGCTCCATAAATAGCCTGTTAGGCTATTTCTTGGGATTCACTGACCAGGGTAATCAAAAATTTGTGTACAGGATTGAACTTATTGTGAAACCAAGTTTCTATAGTTACAATAGCTCAACCAAAATATATCTGGGTAAAATATTGTGGCCCTGCCTAGCAGGATTGTTATTTTTTGGTTTTAGATATACACTTTGAGATAAAAGTTTTTAGAGATCTTTGATGTGCTGTAAAATAAATCCCTAGTGTCTGGAGCCCATGAATATAAAGTCTCTTTCAACTTTTCAAAATATTTTTTTGAAATTATAACTATATCATATTCACTTTCTATTTCCTGTCTCCAAGCCCTACTTGACTTCATTGTTTTATAATTCATGGCCTGTTTTTCTTTAACAGCAGTTACACAGTAACTTATACAACAGTTTCTCTATGAATTTGAACTATGTTTGGCTGTAGGCCCCACAGCTACAAGGCAACGGGTGGGCTGCCCTGCATAATGAGTGTGTAATAGAATGTGCACAAAAAGAACCCTGTGCTTTAGATGAGAAAAAGGATGTTCTCTAGGAGAACTAAACTACAAACTTTCCTGACTAGGGCCTTGTTTACTGGCTGGAAGGGCAGATATGGAAAAACTGTATTTTAAGAATCCTTTGATCTCTGCTCTCCCAGTAATGTAGCTGCTGATATTCTGACATCAACCTGGGTGACCCTAGCCAATGAAGGTCTCTGGGAAGTGTTATCAATCAGTACTAGAGGCAGGTAACTTGCAGGTTTTTTTTTTCCAGGAGTGTCCTCTTCTTCCATTGTAGTGAGTTGTAAGGAAGACCAAAAACTATACTGAGAGTATAGCATATTAAGAACAGGTCTTTTGAGCTGTCATTTCTGCTGGGATTTGGATGTATTACACAATGGAGTATTATGATACTCAGTGGTAAAATTCAATTATATCATGCAATTTCAGGCAAATCGATGAAACTAGAAAAAATCATGTTGAGTGAGGTAACCAAGACTGAAAAGATACAAAAATAGTACATCCTCACTCATAAGTGGATATTAGTCTCAAAGTAAAGGATAACCAGGCTACAATCCACAATGCCAGAGAAGCTCTGTAACAAGAAGGACCCTAAGAGGGACATGCATGGATAGCCCTAGCAAGGGAAAATAGACAAGATCTCCTGGTTAAACTGGGAGTTAGAAGGAGGGGGAAAGAATGAGGGATAAGAACAAGAGAGAGTGTGGTGGTTGAACTTGGGGAGGGACTGATATGGAGAGCAAGGAAAGAGGTATCTTGATAGAGGGAGCCCTTATGTGGTTAGGGAAAAACCTGGTACTAGAGATATAACCAGGAATCCACAAGGATGACCCAGATAAGACTGGCCTTCCCCTCTAATCAGATTGATGACTACTTATAGAAGACTATGGGGGGTCTAGCCCCTTGATAGCCCTCTCCTAGGGCATGGGAAGAATGTACAGCCAGCTGAATATCTAATCTTTGATGATGACAAATAAATCAAAGTACATGAAACTCTTTAGTCCATATATTTTACTTTCCTGAGTCAAGATTCTATCTATACTGCTTCTATTTTATTCTTATATTTAGCTCCACTCTTTTCCTTCTCTTCCTGAGATCTCTCTCTCTACATGGTTTAGTTCTGTTCTCACACTCAGCTTCTCCCTGTCCCTTCTCTTCCTATCCTCTCATAGTCTTAACTAAGCTCTTCTGCTATCAATCTCATCTTCATCCTCAGTTTCTACATCTTGCTCATTTCTTCCTTTCCTACTCTTCTGACTTTACTCAATCCCTACCATTTGCAAAACTCTGCCTTGTTCTTTCTTCTCTGGTCATGTGACTCTGATCTGAGCTAATAATTCTACCTCAATCCTCCCTCACCTGATATGCAAAAAAATCTTATTGTTCTGAGTCAATAGTTTTGGAATGCTATTTGGTCTGTGAGGGGAAGAAGGGTCTGAGCTTCATTAGTACAAGAAACAAAGCAATGCATCTGGGTTTGGGGATTTAGCACTTGCCTAGCAAGCACAAGGCCTTGGGTTCAGTCCTCAGCTCTGGGCAAAAGAAAAAAAAAAACAATGCATCTATATATCCTAGGAGACAGGCATTGTCTCTTTGATGGTGTTACCTAGTTCAAATCAGCAGTAGGTCTGAGAAGCTTATACTGTCTGCTGTCATGGCCTAGGAGTATGAGCAGACATGAAATTGATAGCCGAAAACAGCAGTTATATTAAATGCTGAATAACATCAAATATTCCTTGATGAATTTTTGATCCTTCTAGGTATAGATTTATCATGTACAGGTGAGTCTCTATTTCATATTCTTGTGGCCTGTAGCAACAACCCTAATTGTCATGATAGAACCTTCATCCAGTAACTGATGGAAGCAAATGCAGAGATCTACATCTAAGTACTCGGCCAAACTCCTGGACTCCAGTCAAAGAGATGGTGAGAGATTAGATGAGCAAGGGGGTCAAGATCATGATAGGGAAAACAACAGAGACAGCTGATCTTAGTTCATGGGCGCTCACAGACTTTGGACTGACAACTGAGGAACCTACATAGGACCCAACTAGGCCCTCTGAATGTGGGTGACAATTGTGAGATATGGTCAGTTTGTGGGGCCCCTGTCAGTGGGACTAGGGTGTATCCCTAGTACATGAATTGGATTTTTGGAGCTCATTCCATATGAGGGGATGTCTTGCTCAGCCTTGAAGCAGAGGAGAGGGGCTTGTACCGGTCTCAACTTCTTATGCCAAACTTCATTGGCTACCCATGGGAAGCCTTACCATCTCTGACAAGTGGATGGCAGGTATAGTGGAGGAAGATGGGGTTGAGCAGGAGGGAGAGATGGGTAGCTCTGGTTAGTATGTAAAATGAAGAAATAAAATAAAACAAAGAAAATTAATCTAGAACTTCTTCTCATTGAGCCATGATAACTGCTGGCTCTGGCTGCTGACAACTTGCTACAAAGGCTGACTACAGGAAACTGTCACACTCAGTAGTGAAAAGGTATCCAATTTAGAAATCATTTGAACAGACAAGTCAGAAATGATGTGACAATTTAATGGCCAGCAAGCAGGGCTGTGTGGAGGGTCTGAGCGCTTGGTCCACATGTCTGAAGACCCGAGTTTGAACCCCCAGCACATACTAAAAACAAATCTTAGAAAGGCATGGGATCCTCAAACCAAGGAAAGGGTAAGAGACATTAAAAAAAACCTGAGAGCTGGTAGTTCAGTGATACCTAGTCACAAAAGGAAGACACTCTCACTTGGCCAGACAAGGGGCTGTGTGAGTAGCATGGCTTAAGGATATACCCACAATGCATTAGCATATTGATTTCCTTGTTCCAAGCTTGAGAACCTAGCTGGGAGTGTTCTCCCTGCTCTTGAGAACTTGGAGAAGAGAATGTGCCAAACAAGGTGAACATCACCAGCAAGCCCTCATATGGGGTGGGCACTTAAAATTCCCCACCTATTTGACATGGAGGTACACAGTCCCTCAAGAAGATGAAAGTGTAGATTTGCTTGAAATGGTAGGCAGCGTAGCTTAGAGAGGAACTTCTGGTACATTGGCAGGTGTCCACGTTTCCAGCATCCAGGACCAGTAATGCAAGGTGGCTAAGGTGCATGTGAGTTCTCACAGAGGCTCTGAGGAGAAACAGAAGCCCAGAATGCATATGGAATTATTGTTGGGGTCCTCAGGGCTCAAAGGCAAGATGCAGCCTGGGGGTGTACTTCACCCATTGGCTCGAGGCTAGAGAACCTGTATCTTCCTATGCTATGGTCATGTAGTTTTCTCTGTGCATTTGCAGCTTGTGACTCAGTGGGAGTCTCCTGGAAGAGGTGCCTATGTTCCATGCAAAACTCTCTGCCTGTTTTTCCTCCTCTGCAAAGTGACTGTCTTGACCTATGTCAGTCTTTTTGAAGAGCTAACCCCACTTATTAAATTTCAGGTATCTGGTACTTACCCTTTGGTTTTATGTAGATCTAACTATTCTGTCTCCTGCCCTGCATTTCTGGGTATTTACCTAGCCATATCCATGCATGCAGAATAAGTTTCCTACCATGGACCCACACCCCCAGCCAGGAATCAAGAATGCTTCTTGCACAAAGCACAAGTGTAGCTAGAGTTTTCCTGCCTGACCCACAGTCAGGATAAATCTCTTTCACCTGCCAGTCCCACAGCCGCTCAGACCCAACCAAGTAAACACAGAGGTTTATATTGCTTACAAACTGTATGGCCGTGGCAGGCTTCTTGCTAACTGTTCTTATATCTTAAATTAATCCGTTTCTATAAATCTATACCTTGCCACATGGCTCGTGGCTTACCGGCATCTTCACATGCTGCTTGTCCTGGCTGGCAGCTGGCAGTCAGTGACTCCCTCTGCCTTCCTGTTCTTTTAATTCTCTCTGTTAGCCCCGCCTATACTTCCTGCCTAGCCATTGCCAATCAGTGTTTTATTAGCAACACATTTGCCACACAGAACAACCCACAGCACACAAACCTCTATCTTTGACCTCCTTGTTGGACAAAACTATCTCTCAAATCTAGCCAGTGATAAGATAGGTGGGGACTCAGGACTCTTGGTTTGGCTTCCCTCCTGACAAAAGAGCATGAATTTGTGGCTTCACTTCCTTCATCTCTCTGGGGGTGACTTGTGATAAATGGGTCCAACATCTTAGCAAGCAAGAACTGGTTGTTCCAAGTGTTTGGCTGCCAAGATTTCTATGGGCATCTGAAAGACAGCTATTGTCCCTTTACATGGAAAGAATAAAATTAAATAAAATATAATTTCCAACAGGCAGGCCCTCATAATGACAGGTGGCTTGAGTTATCACAGAGTCAGAATTTGGGACATGAAGAATGAGGCTTAGGATGAGGGAAGTCCATTAAGTTTCCTGAGAATAGGTGGTTGACCCCAAGTCAAACCACGAAATCCACATCAGTGATGAACTCCTGATGACAAGAGCAGAGACCCCATCACACTGTTCTTTGGGACACTTGCTGTGGTCCCTGCTTTTGTTTGTCTCAGCTGTCTTTTCATTTAATCTCCAGGAGAAGGTTTTTGTTCTTAATTCCCAAATGGATTCAGGTAGGTGCTGGCTTTGGACATGAATCCCTAGGCTTATTAGATCCAGGAAACTTGGCTGTAAGACAAGGCTTATGTTCTAGCTCTTAGTGCATGCAAGCCACAGGAATCCCAAGCACACCAAAAGAAATAAATGACAAGTCCTTGAAGCTCAACACTCTACAATAACCTTTAGTTTTCACATCTGGCGTGGGGTCTTCCTTTGCTCCTTGGTCCACAAATTGCCTATTTTTTAATATTGTAGTATCTCTGTCTTTTATTGTCAAAAGGGTGATGAACAAAGATGATGACAGTTTGTTTCATGTCATGTGGGCCACATGGAATGAACCAAAGGTGAGAATAGATGATGTGTTTTGTTTTGAGCCCCTGTCCTTGTGTAACATTTCAATGATTTTTGTAGCTGAATTTTTCCTGTGTCCTACCAGGTCTACAGTCGCTCAGACCCAAGTGAACACACAGAGCCTTACATTAATTAAAGGCACCACTGACTACCTCTTAAACTCAGCCCATTTCTGTTAATCTAAATGTCTCCATATGTTCTGTGGCTTTTCCTGTGTTCCATTACACCTTGTTCCCTGGATGGCATCTCCTGACTAAGCCTTTTTCCTCCTAGAATTATCTTTCTATGCTTATCTCACCAATCCTTTCTGTCTGGCTACTGGCCAATCAACATTTTATTAAACCAGTGTACAAAAGCATTATGCCACAACATTTCCTCTTGATCTGATCCCAAGAGAATGTTGGATTTCTGAGACATTACCATTTGAAAGCTTGTCTTTTTCTTGGCACAAAAAAAGGCCCATTGGGCAAGAAAATGCCCTTGCATTGACTGTTGACAGTACAAATACTGTCCCTGTGGTACAAGCAGTACACAAGGAAAAGTCACTATTGACCTCTGACAAGACAGGTTAGGATATTCTTTCAAAAAACTTGCTTCTGAAAATGGTCTGACAGACACTCTAGACCTGTAGCCAATTTGAATGTACCAGTAATACTGAAAAATTCCAGGTGACTCTCGAGGCTTCCAGCTGTCTCTGCTAACTCTTGCAAGACTCCCAAAAGTTGCTTGCATCCTTCTCCTGATTCTCAGGTATTATTATATTTCTTCTCAGGTCTTTGATGGGATTGGAGACTAGCAGTTATAATTACAATCTTCTTGTATCTTAGCTAAAATATATTAAGTGTTAGATTCAGGTTCTTCTATGTAGGACATCTTTTGGAAGGACCTCTGTAACATGTCATTTACCTATGTTCCAGACTCTTCTGGATCTTGTTTGGTGATGTTTTTGTTGGTGTAGTTTTATCCCATATATTTCATTATTCCTTAATCCTCCAGGAAAATATTTAGTAATCATCCCTATTGTAAATACTTTTGTATTAGGTTATGATTATCTTATTTAGACAAAAGGGGGGAGATTTATTGGGTAGTTGTTCAGGCTTCAACCTTGAAACACTGCCCCTAGAGTGACAGCAGGTAACTGCCACACCGGCCTATGACATGCCCCTGGGGCTGACCTGCCCCTAGGACATAGGTGAGAGAGAGTCCTTTAAGACTCAAGGAGCATAAGTCTTTGGACCCTTCAGGATACCTTGTGGTCCTGGAATCTGGATGGAAGACGAAGCCAGAGTTCTCTGCTACATGGTACTTCATCTCTCCTGGATCTTGTATTCAACCCCTATTGACTTTTATTTATCTCAGAAACAAATATCTCTTGATTACCAGATAAATTACATGGAATTGTCTCATTAATTACAGTAATAGATTTTCTCCAGGTCTTTGTTTACTTCAGGGGATTCATTTTTCCTCCCCACCATCCTGACCTAATTTCCCAGCAGCCTTTTTATCTCATTGAGCATGGATCTTAAGGTGGGGAAAAGCCATTCCTAAGCAACGTTTGGACAGTTAACCTTAAACACCTCACAAAGAAACATTTGTAGTGAAGCATTGCTGGATCACTGGCTTTGGACGTACAAGATGCTGAAGTTTCCCCTGTAACTCAGGCGAGGCTCTTCGGAAGCCTCAAATTGAAGTGAGGTAGTTAGCAGGTAGGCAAAAGTTATGACATACTTGGGTATTTTATGGTATCCTGGAGAGCCCTGTCATCTCCTGTGGTGGCACCAGTGTTGTGGTGATACCAACAGGTTATGGGGCAATTATTCAGTGCCTTTATGGTCCATCTATAGACATGGTGGCAAGATGAAGCAAGCTACTTGGAAAGAGCATGGAGAGCATAGAGAGACCAGAGACAAGAAGAAGAAAGCTGGCTTTTCGTCCCAGTGTAAAACAGCAAGAAATAAATCTTCCAGGGGAGGCCATATTGAGCCTTGGCAGGGCATGAAGTGTTTCCTGGAGGAGGTAGGCTTAATGTGGGCCTTCAAGGAGTAGAACTCAGGAAGTGGGAGTTTCTGGGAAGCAATGAGTCTATTCTGGTTCTTTGAGTTCCTACAGAGAAGACAAAGAGTCAAGAATTTCTGATGGTTTGTTTGGCAAAGATCCAGGAATTGCCCAGGGTGCATATTCTGTAAGTCTTTAAAGTGTTTGAAGATTACCTACTTAATTGAAATATACCTTTATATACCTAAAAACTTAATTAACTAACATAAATATAAGTTTGATTACACTAGATGACTAATAATCTGTATTTACTAATTATATATTACAATTTTAAATGAGTTGCATAAACATAATACCTTAAACAAGAATATATATGTATATATACATAATAACAAATTAACTTTAAATTTGTGTCAATAAACTAAAATTTATAGCAAAGTAAAATGTTTTAAACAAGTTGCTCTCAAAAAGTAGTTTAAATAATCTACACTTTTATCCTATAATATGTATACCCCCTTTTCTTCTTTAGAAAGAGATTGCATTTATATTCAACCCCTTTAAATAAAAGTAAATATTTATAAATAATATTTTGGGAATTTGACTTCTGACTCCATCCATCTCAGCTTCCCAACATGGTGGAGACAGTTCACTGAAAGCTCTGGGAGCCATGCTTTCTGCTGACTCTGGAAGGCAGTGCGTCAATGTCTCTATCAAGGAGCATGTAGCCCAGAATTTTTTTTTTGTCCATACTAGCAAAAGATAAATCTATCAGGCAGCATGCTGTGCAGCTTGGAGACATGACAGTGTACCATGGCAGGAATACACCATGCTGTGATCTAGCCCACGTAGCATGAACCCACCATACTGTAGCACAAGCCCATATTCCACAACTTGCCTGAGAGACAGAACTAGGAAGCTGTTTTTAGATCCATTTAGAATCATTTTTTTTAAATTCTTGCTACCACATCTTCTAGGTGGCAAATGTAGTCAGAAGGTTTCTACAGTCTTGCCTAGGCCCCCATGATTCTACCAAATCTCTTCCACTCAAGGTCCCAGAGCTGTTTGGACCCAAATAAACACATAGATATTTATTATTATTTACAAACTGTATGGACTATGGCAGACCACTTGCTAGCTAACTCTTATATCTTAAATTAATACATTTCTATTAATCTATATTTTGCCATGTATTCTGTGGTTTACCAGACTGTTGGCATGATTTTCCTTAGGCAGCAGGCTGGTGTCTCTCCAGACTCTTTTTTTCTCTTTCTTGTTTCTCTCCTTGGATTTCCTTCCTGCATCTAAGGTGCTTTGCCATAGGCCAAAGCAGCTGGGTGGAACCTGGCAGGGAATTAGCATAGGGAGAATATCAAGGTCAAGGTCTGCAAGCAAGGCAACAGTTACCCAAAACAGGGATCAGGGCCCTACAGGTCCCCCTTTAATTAAAAAATGAGCTTCTGACTTGGGTTGCGTGGGACGTCAGCAGGTCACCTTACCCGTCATGGAGACACCTGCCCAGGCCACACAGGTGCTCTGTCTTAGGTTGGTGAGTGCCCCCCAGGCATTACCCGTCTCTGAATACTCATTATCATACAGGCTCAATCGTGTGTGATCTGCAGAGTTAACTGCTGCCAAAGATCTCAAAGTGGCACTGGGCTTGCAATCTGTGTGTTTGATACAGAAAAGACCAACAGAGGTCCTATCTCACCCATAGCCAGTAGGCTAAAGGCAACTGAGCCATTCCCTTCCTTAACAAGCCATTCTGTATGTTGGTGTCCTTGTATGATATTATCCCAAAAGCAAATGGAGCTTGAGTTTATAAATTTATAATTTTCAAAGCCAATCGAGATGTATATAGCTACTGAATTAAATTTATCATGCCCAATAGAATGAGAGATCAACTAACTGTGGTAGCTAATTTTGTTGCCAGGGTCTCCATTGTGCTAGCTGTAGTAAGCAATTATGAAATGGTAATCCCAGAAAGAGTAGCAGTGGTGGGCGCCATTGCTATAATGGCAACAGTGGCAGCAGCAATGTCAAATTCTCTTCTGGATTGTGTGGACATCCACTGGCATGGATACAACTCCAGTAACACGTACCGTCAAGGCCCATTTTTCTTGATCCCAGCACGACTTTAGCTGGCAGCTCTTCTGGAGAATCCAATCTTAGGGTTACAGTTCCTAGGCTTACATTAATGCTTGCCAAAGCTGGCAATGTTGGGCTCTCAATCTCCATTGACAACAGAAGGATAGATTTTTTTCATGAAGACTCATTAGGTCTCTGTCACGTTGGGCTTCAGCAGCAGCCATAGGGCACGTTCAGTGCTCAGGAATCCAAAGAAGAACCTCATTGTCCTGAGGAAAGACATAAACAGAACCCCAGGGCCACATCAACACTAAATCAGGTCTCCTCCACGTGCTAGTAGAAAGATCCTTCCATTGCTCCAGAGGGTGATTTGCCACAGGAGCTCTCCAGTACTTGTCTGCATCGGATGTTCCAGCAGAATCCACCGATGAACTCCAGTAGAATCCACTGATAAAAAACTTAAAATAGTCTGATTGTTCTTTATTTTATATCTAGAATCCAGTTATGAGTGAGTACATACCATGATTGTTTTTCTGGGATTGGGTTACCTCACTCAGGATGATATTTTCTAGTTCCATCCATTTGCCTGCAAATTTCATGCTTTCATTGTTTTTCTCTGCTGAGTAGTACTCCATTGTGTATATGTATCACATTTTTTTAATCCATTCTTCAGTTGACGGGCATCTATGTTGTTTCCAGGTCTGGCTATTACAAATAGTGCTGCTATGAACATAGCTGTGCTGTGGGAAATTCTGTATGGCAAATGTGTTGCTAATAAATCACTGATTGGCAGTGGCTAGGCAGGAAGTATAGGCGGGGCTAACAGAGAGAATTAAAAGAACAGGAAGGCAGAGGGAGTCGCTGACTGTCTGCCAGCCACCGCCAGGACAAGCAGCATGTGAAGATGCCGGTAAGCCACGAGCCATGTGGCAAGGTATAGATTTATGGAAATGGATTAATTTAAGCTATAAGGACAGTTAGCAAGAAGCCTGCCACGGCCATACAGTTTGTAAGCAACATAAGTCTCTGTGTTTACTTGGTTGGGTCTAAGCGGCTGTGGGACTGGCAGGTGAAAGAGATTTATCCTGACCGTGGGCCAGGCAGGAAAACTTAAGCAACATAGCTGAGCATGTATCTTTGTGGTATGAATCAGCATTCTTTGGATATATGCCAAAGAGTGGTATTGCTGGGTCTTGAGGTAGTTCAATTCTTAGTTTTCTGAGAAACCGCCATACTGATTTCCACAGTGGTTGTACAAGCTCGCATTCCCACCACAGTGGAGGAGTGTTCCCTTTGCTCCACATCCTCTCCAACATTGACTGTCATTGGTGTTTTTGATTGTAGCCATTCTGACAGGTGTAAGGTGGTATCTCAGAGTCGTTTTGATTTGCATTTCTCTGATGATTAAGGATGTTGAGCATTTCTTTAAATGTCTTTCAGCCATTTGTAATTCTTGTTTTGTGAATTCTCTGTTTTGCTCTTTAGCCTATTTTTTAATTGGATTGTTTAGTATTTTGTTGTCTAGTTTCTTGAGTTCTTTATATACTGTGGAGATCAATCCTCTGTCAGATGTGGGGTTGGTGAAGATCTTTTCTCATTCTGTTGGCTGTCTTTTTGTCTTATTGACTGTGTCTTTCACCTTGCAAAAGCTTCTCAATTTCGAGAGGTCCCATTTATTAGTTGTTGTGCTCAGTGTCTGTGCTGTTGGTGTTTTATTTAGAAAGTGGTCTCCTGTGTCAATGCGTTCAAGAGTACTTCCTACTTTCTCTTCTATTAAGTTTAGTGTAACTGGATTTATGTTGAGGTCTTTGATCCACTTGGATTTGAGTTTTGTGCATGGTGACAGATATGGATATATTTGTAATCTTTTATATATTGACATCCAGTTTTGCCAGCACCATTTGTTGAAGAGACTTTCTTTTTTCCATTGTATAGTTTTGACTTCTTTGTCAAAAATCAGGTGTTCGTATGTGCATGGATTAATGTCAGGGTCTTCAATTAGATTCCATTGGTCCGTATGTCAGTTTTTATACCAGTATCAAGCTATTTTTTTACTATAGCTCTATAGTAGAGCTTGATGTCAGGGATGGTGATGCCTCCGGAGGTTGCCTTATCATATAGGATTTTTTTTAGCTATCCTGGGTCTTTTGTTTTTCCATATGAAGTTGAGTATTTTTCTTTCCAAGTCTGTGAAGAATTGTCTTGGGATTTTGATGGGGATTGCATTGAATCTGTAGATTGCTTTTGGTAGGATTGCCATTTTTACTATGTTAATCCTACCTATCCATGAGCATTGGATGTCCTTCCATTTCCTGATGTCCTCTTCAATTTCTTTCTTTAGAGATTTAAAGTTCTTATCAAAAAGGTCCTTCACTTGTTTAGTTAGTGTTATCCCAAGGTATTTTATATTATTTGTGGCTATTGTAAAGGGTGATGTTTCTCTAACTTCTTTCTCAGCCCTTTTATCATTTGTGTATAGGAGGGCTACTGATTTTTTTGAGTTGATTTTGTATCCTGATACTTTACTGAAGGAGTTTATCAGCTGTAGGAGTTCCCTGGTTGAATTTTTGGGGTTACTTATGTATACTATCACAATAAATTTTACAATTCAACCACAGAATCCAATTTTTTAAGAAACTAGAGGCATATTATAGCCTATTCTCAAGTTGGTAACTTCTGTGGCTACAAAGACTCAAGACAAAAAATGAAATTTCCAAGCCAGCCTAGGCAGTTTGGCATGTCCAAATAATGTATTATTAACTATTAATAGTTAGAATGCTCAAGAAAAATCCCCAGGCAAAAGTTGTTCCAGTTATTATTAAATTTCTGGCATAACACAATATTTTTTATATATTTATAGAATTTATTTACAGGTTTAATCCTGGCATTCTTGTGTCCCTTCATCATAGACAGCACAATGGCTCTTCATGAGCTACATTTTCTCAGAAAGTGATGTCCTGACACCTCATCCTTTTATCATCTTTTCACATCATTCTTTACTTATCAATATAAGTTTCCCTGTGGGGCTAATTTTACTTAAATGCTGTATGTGCCACACAATTACCTGAGTGTATAGTGGAAGAGTTTTGCAATCTGATCTGTGGCCAACTCCTTCAGCCCACTGAATCTTGTTGACCTTTGTAAGTTTACTTTGTTTTGATTATCTTGTCCCTGAGAAAGTACAGGGACAGATGTTTTAAGGATATGTCATGTATTCTAAAGGAGGCCTCTGAATTCTCTATGTTTGTCATATTCTCCAAAGAGTCAGAAAGACCATGAAATAGATAAGGATATCTCCCTAAAAGTGGGAGGGGTAGTATGCTCCAGACTTTCCTGATGAAGCTTAGAAGCAGAACTCCTAGGACAAGGCATAAATGATTTACAAGAAATTTCCTATCAATTCAATATCACTAAATTGCAAAAATATTAAAAGTCCCTCAAGCATGCAACTAGTCAAGATCAAAACCAAAAAAAGACAAAGAAGCCATCATAAAGCTTAGATTTGCTGGATCTTCTTCAACTGGCTGTGATGGCTTTATGACCTGCATTTCTCATCAGATATGACAACACCATTATTGTTCAGGTTAGTTCACTAAAAAATTCAGTAGGAAGTCTTTTCTAGAGTAATCATCCAGCATGCCCCAATTAAATAGGATCCAAATTAACTTTTCCTGGAGGAACAAATAATGGGGCAAAGTCAACTGATATGAATAATTTTCTAGATTAGATTTAGGTTTTTCTATTATACTAATGAATATAATATACTTTATTCATTAAAATAATTTAAACTTCCATCATTTTTAAAAAGAGATAAAAAATTCAAATGTACATGAAGAAATAGTAAGATCAGACATTGAAGAAACATTTCTGGGTTACATGAGTCATTTTTCCAATTTTGAAAATTACTTCAAATTATTTGGTTATCTGTTGACAAGTTCAGCATCACTTTCATATAGTCAAAGAATAGATAAAATTTGCTGATGGCTATTCTTACTCATTTCTGTCTATAAAATATTATTGAGGAAATCCTATTCTTGGGCTCCTTAGTAGTTAATAAGCAGTCAATTTTCTTCCTTAATGAGAAATTATGAATACAATTCATTGTAAACACTCAAATAATTCCTTCCTTGTTTGAATAGAGACTATTGGCTACTGCTTTTATGCCCTGTATATCTCTAGTGACAGATCTAAGAGAAATGGTTTGAGAATGAAGAAAACACAGACCGATTTAACACAGAGATGCAAAGAAAAGTTGGGATCAGGTGTTCTGTGTTGTCCAATGAGAAACCATAACAACCTAAATGCTCTGTATCAGTAATACTTATATTCAAATAGATTCAAAGAGTTATTGAATGTTGATAATAGAGAGGCAAACTTATTATCTAAAGTGATGCAGGTAGACATGCTTGACTCTTCTAAGTGCTTTCAGTTTCTGTAGTCTTGAATTGCTGAGGCCTATAAATCTGAAGAGATTTTATGGTTATCAGTTTTGGCACAAATTAACAATATCCTCACATGACCACAAGATTTGTAATGTTTCCAGGCTCAAGCAAAGAGAGGAAGTTTGTTTGCCTTTTTGTGTGTGTCTAAGTCTATAGTCTTTGACCTAGATCAGCTAATGTAAACAGCTCAAGTTCACACTTACACCTACTCAGGCCTTAACACACACATATACTTCAAATAATTGAACCTGTTATAGTTTTCCTAAAGCAATCTACTTTGTATTTTCATGATGCATTTTATTTTATATTCTATAATATAATGGCTGACACTAGGTACAAAGTATCTGTATAAAATCAATGTCCAACACTCCAACAAAGAAGAAATTGAATGCTGGCTTTATTGTATTTATTGATATTTGAGAAAAAAGGAAGAATAACTTGAGTTTTAAAACAATTTGTATTTTATTTGATAAAATCTCAACTATATTTGAAAAACAATAATATTTATATAAAAGCAATATCATTCTGAGCTCAATATCTCATCCCATAAAATATACAGAAAATTATGCAGTGATTTTGACTCAATATGGATATTAGTAAACTATTCCTGGCATACATTAAGTCTTCACATTTTAAGTTATTATTACCTTCATCTATTGTCAAATTAATCCTATATCATTAAAATATATGATTTCTGTGTAATTCTGTTTAATACATTGCTATATATGTAGATAGTTTTCCAAGGAAATTTTATGTCAACATAAATTTTATTTCTTGGTAAAATATTTCTAAATTCACACTAAGAATAGGGCTTCCTGAGTTCACTCATCTGACATTGAGTAAGGTTTGAATATTTGCTAAAGTTTTCCTTCCACTACTGACATTATGAAGAACTCTTTTATTATATGAGTACTGGGGCAAATTACCAATTGAGTTTGTTTCTTTCATGAATTTTCTGACATGCTCTATGTTTTGAGCTTCTTGTAAAGATTTTTTTTAATTCTGTACATTTGTTAAATTTCTTCCCATTAGTGATATTCTGTTAGGCTTCAACATCTGAGGACTCCATAACACTTGCTACTTTATTAATATTGTATGGGTTCTCTCTAGTATGCACTGTGATGATTTTTTAAGATTTAAGCACCCCAGTAATGTTTTTACACATGCTTTGTATTTGTAAGCTTTCTCTAATGTATGGTTTTGGTGAGTTTTTGCAAAGATGATACACGGAAAAAGTACATAACACACTAATTACAATTTTAAGGGTTCTGCATTCAATGGATCTTTAGTGGCCTTGAACAAATTAATCTTGGACAAAGAACTTGTCACAATCTGTATATTATTAACTTTCTTCTCCATTATGCATTCTCTGATAAACTTGAAGTGTTGAGGCTCCAGTAAAGGATTTGTCACATTCTTTTCTTCTGTAAATTTTCTCTCCTGTGTGTATTTTGTGATGCCATTGTAGAAGTGAGTCTGTCCTAAAAAACTTTCCACATTCTTTGCATTTGTAAGGTTTCAGTCCAGTGTGTATTCTTTGATGAACTTTAAGTGTTGAGTTTGCAGTAAAGGACTTTCCACAATCTGAACATTTGTAAGGTTTTTCTCCAGTGTGTATTCTTTGATGAACATTAAGTTTTGAGCCTCTGGTAAAGGACTTTCCACATACATCACATTTGTAAGGTTTTTCTCCAGTGTGTATTCTTTGATGAACTTTAAGTGTTGAGATCTGAGTAAAGGACTTGCCACAATCTGAACATGTGTAAGGTTTTATTCCAGTGTGTATTCTTTGATGAACATGAAAATTTGAGCTATCATTAAAGGACTTTCTACATACATTATATTTGTAAGGTTTTTCTCCAGTGTGTATTCTTTGATGAACTTTAAGTTTTGAGCTATGAGTAAAGGACTTTCCACATACATTACATTTGTAAGGTTTTTCTCCATTGTGTAATCTTTGATGAACTTTAAGTGTTGAGACTGTGGAAAAGGACTTTCCACATACATTACATTTGTAAGGTTTTTCTCCAGTGGGTATTCTTTGATGAACATGAAAATTTGAGCTATCATTAAAGGACTTTCTACATACATTACATTTGTAAGGTTTTTCTCCAGTGTGTATTCTTTGATGAACTTTAAGTTTTGAGCTCTTAATAAAGGACTTTTCACATACATTACATTTGTAAGGTTTCACCCCAGTGTGTATTCTTTGATGAACTTTAAGTGTTGAGCCTCTGGTAAAGTACTTTCCACATTCTTTACATTTGTAAGGCTTCAATCCAGTGTGAATTCTTTTATGAATTTTAAGTGTTGAACTCTGAGAAAAGAAATTGTCACAAATATTACATTTGTAAGGTTTATCTCAGTATGGATCCTCTGATGAACTTGAAACTTTGAGGCCTTGTTAAATGACTTGCCACATTCTTTATATGTATGAAGTTTTTCTCCAGTATGTATCCTCTGATGAAAATGAAGTGTTGAACTCTGAGTGAAAGAACTGCCACATGTTTCACATTTGAAAGGTCTTTCTCCAGCATCAGTTCTCTGAGGAAGATGAGCAGAAAACCCATGGGCATAGGACCTGCCATACTCTGTACTTTTGAAAGCATTCTTTTCACTGTGAATTTTACAATGAACTCTATATTTTGATGCATTTGAAAGGAACATGTCATGCTCTGGACATTTGTATGATTCTTTTATCATATGGATTTTGTAATGCTCCTTAAGTAATAATAACTTTGAAAAAAATTTTCCACATATTTTACATTTGCATATTTTTTCTCCAGTATGAACCACATTAAATTTAAGGAGGTCTGAAGGTCTCCTGTAACTCCTCCCAAATTTCTTATATTTTTGTCCAATACTGAATCTTGGATTCCACTCAGATTTTGAAAGATTGGTGAAATAATGACTACATGTTTTGAATTTTGGTTGTTTCCCTTCAGTGTGGCTTGAGTCATTTTGAATATTTGAAAGGTAATTGCAGGATCTGAATGAAAATAATGTAGAGTATGCCTTTTGAGGATAATCTGGAACTTCTTCATCTATTCTATCAGGAATGCCTGTGATGGGTTCTGCATAAAGATCATTTCT
>CABHPQ010189015.1:0-10321 GCA_902168405.1 Peromyscus aztecus
GGCACAGTCTCCACACCACAGGGAGACACCATCAGTGTATCTCCTCACACAGACACAGCCCCCACACCACAGGGAGATGCCATCAGTGTATCTCCTCACACAGACACAGCCCCCACACCACGGAGAGACGCCATCAGTGTAGCTCCACGAAATTGCCGTGTTTGAAATCTGCAATTGTACAGTAAAGTGGTGGTATTTTTGCCACTTCCCACATCAAAACCCAAATGGAGTAGGGGAGGGGCGGGAATGGCCCAGAACCCTCGGGGACTCTTACAGAGGACTGTCTGTCTGCCGCTGTAGCTCCCTTAACAACTCGACATGTAAATCCTTAAGTAGCAAGTGCCAGGGTGCTTAAGAGTCCTCTTCTGTCTGAAGCCCCAAACCAGGAAGGTGGCCCTGGAGCACAGGACCGCTTTCCACTGTCTGTCGCTCACTGGGCTGTCTTGCAGCTCTGCGTTCTTTTAACTGTGTTCTAAGGTCAAGGCTACTGTTGACCACGATGAACTGAGGCTCACAAATCCCACCGCAGGCCTCTCGTGGTCTGAGTTCTAACATCCACCCCCTTCCTGGAGGTGGCATGCTGTGGCATACTGGGTAACAGGACAACTTAGATGGAAACAGCAGCAGCACCCCGACTTCCTGTGGACCCCTCGGGGGATGGGGAAGGAGAAGATGGAGAACCTCAGACAGTTATCTACCTGGGGAGTCCTTTCTAAAAATACCCAAAGATAATGTTTGCATAATACTTGCAACTTGGATCTGCAAAGAGAGACCCGTCTTTGAGGACTTGAAAAGACGACAGAGAAGACATTTTGCCAGAAGCTGTGGTCTGACTGGAGGTCTGGTGGTCAGGCTCGGGTGCGAGGATTACTTTGCAACATCAAACAGATGTTTCCTTCTGTGTCTTTCACATAGATTTTTTTTTCTTTTTTCTTATTTTTGATGAGAGAATTATAATCACCAACAGCACAATGTGCTTATGACGGTCATTCTTCAGACTCCTCCATCATCAGACCCCAACAGATGTGAGTTTCCTAACTTTGCCCACCCTCATAGAAAGAGGTCCGCAGGTTGGGACAGGAGCCTTCACTGTTTTTATCTTGGCCCTGAAGTGTCTTGGTCAGGTTCCAGCACACATGAGAGTCAGAAGTAACAACTGGGCAGCCAAGGCTTTCCTTCCCCACATCTCTCTGGTCCCATATCTGTCTGCTCGATCTTGGTTTGGGGATTGGAATCTTGGGTCACTATGAGACTGAGGTATTTGGGTGACTGCCTGCATCCCATGTGTCCTCGACTCTTCTCCCGTATCTTAACCTTCAGGGACCCCCAAGTTCTTCCAGCCTGTGGAACATGGATCTTTGACTTTCAGCCATGGCCGTTACAAACTGACTCACCTCTTCCAATGGCTGCTTTGTAGGTGATATCAGCACTTCTTCTCAACCCCATTCAGTCCACGTGAAAAAAAAGAATTTGGGGAAAAAGAGATCTGGGTGTATTTTCAGGTAGAGAAACCCTCCGCTCCTCAGGCCCTGGCTGATCTTTATTTATTGGTTTGCTGTTGGTTTGTTTTGTTTTGAGGTGCGGTAGCCCTGTAGACTTGCTTGGTCTGGAATTCAGTATCTGGCCTTGAACTCACAGCAGTCTTTCTGCTTCTGCCAAAGGAAAGGCAAGCCTGTGAAGACTTCAGATGTGACAGAGGCCTCCGAGAATAGCTAAGGATGAGATCAGGGCTGAGAAGTGGGAGAGTACTGTTAATCCCACCAATGGAGAGTAAGACCACTACCATAGTTTAAAATCAAATTTGAAACAAGCTTTAATTAAACACTGGCTAGGTGGATGGGCTCTGGTCAGGTCCATACCCAGATTCCCAGGAAATGTCCCCGAATCACAGTTTGCAGCAGCTTAAAAAGGAAAACCCATAATTCATTGCATTTCCCATCAGGTCCAATCAGGGGCAAGCATACATCTGACATATTTCCTGCCTGTGAACCTCCCACCCACATGTGATCAAGCACATCCGGTGCAGATGGGTCAAACAAACATGTTTAGGGGACTGAAAACATGTGGCTTGTTATCTCCCATGAACAGTAGCCTCCAGCATTTCAGGGACTAATTGTCCTTGTACAAGGGACTTGCAGATCAGAGGCATTTTTGTTTCATGGATCTCTTAGGCATAGCAATTATAACTTAAAATGTAACTTTAGCTCTCACAGTACCCAACAGAAGCTCCGTTAGTTTTCCACCCACTTTTTTCTGTTGTTTTTAGGAGACAGAGTCTTGCTGTGTAGCCCAGGCTAGCCTGAAACTCACTGTGTACTTGCCTCAGTGACCTCCCAGATGTGGGATGAGGATGTGCCTCCATGCCTGGCTCATTCCCGCTGCTGTCTATTGTTTTATCTCTCGGATATTATTAAGGACCAGCCTTAAGAATCTTCTTCCCAGGGGCCCAGAAGAGAAGCTATGGATGGCGTAAATTATTTTTGGGAAAAGAATCTAAGTACACCGAGCTCTTAGTCCGTCTATTTTATTCCTCCGGGATAAGATTCTATCTACACAGCTTCAGTTCTGTTCTCGTGCCTGGCTCCTTTCCTGCCTGATTTCTCTCTACCTTTATCTGCTGTCCCCTCTAAGTTCTATCTTAATTCT
The DNA here is from genome assembly GCA_902168405.1 of Peromyscus aztecus. NCBI lineage: Eukaryota > Metazoa > Chordata > Mammalia > Rodentia > Cricetidae > Peromyscus > Peromyscus aztecus. Next base: position 2,647 of record CABHPQ010189015.1, read on the forward strand.
CTCATCTTAGTTCTGCCCCATCTTGGTCTTTCTCATCTCTTTCTTCCCCATCTGGCTCTTCCTCATCTTCCTTCTCATTCTTCCAGTTCTCCATCTAGTTCTCCAGTCAAAATCTTCCTCTATCTCTGAGGTTTACAGTTATATACCCATGCAGTAGCAGTGCTCTAGCCAAAGCAAGGTCACCAGGCTTGAATTCTGACAGGGTCATAAAGGCAGACAAGAGTTTTCCTCAGGCAGTGACCTTCAGGCTTTCTTTTACAACCCAAAAGGGGAGTGGTAAAGGAGGTCAGCTAAGAGCTAAAATCAGTTAATATATCAGAAAAGGGAATTTATGTGCTCAAACTACATTCCTAGAGGTGGTTAGGTAAATGTTAGGAGTCTATAATGTTAGTATAAATACCACTAAGGCTCTATAAGAAAGGAGGGTCTGAGCTTAATTTGCCTTAATTCAGGAGATTGTTTGGCCTTGGATGCTTGATAGGTATTTCAGATAAAATAAACTGTTATGAGTTCTTGGAAACATACATAGCATACAAGAAAATCATTGCAGAAATTGGCTAATACATATATACAAAAGCTAAAATATCACCAAGACTTCTTAAGCCATGGCTTGACCTCCAGAAAAGTCCTTGACCTTTCCAAGTAGTAGCTTTTATGATAGTAGCTGAATTCCATTACATTTTCCTGGGGCTTACAGCATGTATCACCATCTCCCACCCTTACAGAAACAAAACCAGGATGCAGGTAATTAGCATCTTCAATATTCAACCTCTACAAAAGGTGTTTCATTTTTGTCTCTACTGAGTTTACCTTGGAAACTGAGTTCTGTGATTCTCTTACCCCATAGTCATCCGCTGGCCAGCGTTTGCTAAGTACCTCCCATGTGCCGGGCACTGGGCTGCGCTCTTGGGATAGAAATGTGACTAAGAAGTGGAGTATCTGCACAGACAGGCATAGAAACACTTTAGGAGAATGTGGGGTGCCTGGCACGTGGCACAGTTTGCCTAACATCCTTTCTCTGGATGTTTCTCAGCTTCTTTGGACACCTGAGGCAGAGTGAAAGAGAGAGATGCCACCTTGAGAGCCAGGAGGGAAACACGTGGTGTGGCGTGGGAATGGAATGGGGGAGCGGGGGCGGTGTGCCAGGGAGGGGAAGGGACCTCTGGCAGCATGTGAACCAGACTTCAGGTCGCCAGGTCCTGCTCTTTGGCCTGGCGGCATCTCCTAAATCTTAGACTGAGGAGGAGTCATGTGGCAAGACACTTGGTCAAATTGTCATGAGAATGACCCACACACAGACTGAGTTTGCTCCAGCGTCTAATATGGTCCAGCTGTCTATCAAGTACTGGTGGTCATGGCAGACTTGCTGGCTGTGAGGTAGACAAAGCAACAGAAACTACAAATTAGAAACTGAGGAGAGCTTCACTCTCCATTCTCTCCCTTCAGCCTTCCTAGTGCTTGGATTCGGGGGCTGAGGGTTGGGGCACACGATGAAAAGAATGTGTTCCCAATGCAACTACTTTTCTCTCCCTCCTCCCTCCTCTCCTCCTCCCCTCCTCCCCTTCTCCCCTCCTCCAATTCTCCTTCTTTAGACAAGATCTCACAAGTGGTCCCAGCTGGCCTGGAACTCTCTCTGTAAACCTCACTGACCTCAGACTTGCATTGACCCTCCTGCCTCTCCTTCTCAAATGATGCGACTCTGGGCGTGAGCCACCATGCGAGTCTTTAGAGGCTCTATGTAAAGAACACTGCTAAGGGCTGGGGAGATGGTTCAGTGGCTAAGAGCACTTGGTTACGCAAGCATGGGGAACCTGGGTTCAAATCTCCGGGGCCCACACAAAAACTGCAGCATGGGCACAGGCATACCTGAAGCCCCAGTGCTGTGGGGGCAGAGACGGGAGGACCCCTGGGCTTTGTGCTGAGCCTGGCTCCAGGTTCAGTGAGACCTTGTCTGGAGAAGATGAGCGGAGAATGATAGGGCAGAACCCCTAATTCTCCCCGAGGGAACCTGTTTCTGGTTTTTGTTTTGGTTTGTTTTTGTTTTTTGAGACAGGGTTTCTGTGTGTAGCCCTGGCTGTCCTGGAACTTGCTCTGTAGACCTGGCTAGTTTCGAACCTGGAGATCCCCCTGCTCTGCCTCCTTAGTTCTGGGATTAAAAGTGTGCACCACCACCACTTGGCAGGAACCCTTCCTAACATCATGGTCTGGAACATCCCTGACACCTTTCACTGCAAACTCAGAAACCCATTGGAAGGGTCTGCCAAAGCCAAGGCCATGTATTCCGTCCTCCCCACCTCAGATTTCACAGAGCAGACTCCTGCTGAAGCCACAGACGATCATCTGGTGCTTTCTTCCATCACTGTAGTTTTCATTTAAATGATTAAAATTCTACCATCCAAGGTGCTGCGTCTCTTTATACTTCAAGGGTCCTGGGACTAAAGACTAACCTTCCTCGCTCCATTTTTAATTTTACCATTTAGATTGGCCAGACCAGGTCTCACAATTTCTTTGTAAGGAAATTGCCTTTGTCTCTTGGGGCCATCCATCTCCTGGAAACGTTCTTGAGACACATAATAAAGCTAAAAACACATGTGCCCTCTGCAGAGGGTAAGCACAAAGGCACAGGGCTCGGGCCCAAACTTTCTCTCATTACAGTCTTTCTTGCGGGGCTGAAACTTTGCCGGTTCGTACTGGAGGGGACTCTGCTTTCTAGCGATGGCAGAGAATCAAAATTGCTCATAAATTCCTTCTTCTGGCTCAGTGAACACTGAGTAGCATTAATGACGAACAATGTCCAAGGAAGCCCACAGCAATGATCTTGGTCCTTGGTGCCACAGAGAATGTGCTTGGGTCATGCTTTGATGACTCAGGAAGCCTTTGTCAACCTGTAGTTTATTACCTGGGTATCAGTACATGGCCAGCGGCCCACACTAGAAGACCATCTCAATTTGAGTTTCTGGAAATTGGTACTCTGGACAATTAGAAATTGTATTTATGGATGTGTGGGCTATTTTGAGCAGATTAAATGTTACCCTGAGTTACACCCTCTTGTTTTTGTTTTGTTTTTAGATAATTTAAAAAAAGATTTTCTTCATTTGTACTTTCTGTGTATGTGTATGTCTATGTGTGTGTATGTGCATCACATATGTGCAGTACCTGTGTGGGTCAAAAGAGGCTGCCAGATTCCTTGGAACTGGAGTTACTGGCATGTTTATAAGCTGCCCTATGGGTGCTGGGAACAGAACTTGGGTTAGCTGCAAGAGCAGCAAGGATCCCTAACCACTGAGCCTCTCCAACCGTTGTTTTTAGGAAATTCAAAGTGCTGAGGATCTGGGCTCTGCCCTTTACCAGGCTAGCTGCTCATTCACTTGCACTCTTCCAAAGGCTATTTAATGTCTGCATTGCTCCTGCAATTGCTGGCGATCTCTAGCCAACACATCCCCGCATGGTTGATATCCTTCTTTATTTGTTTGATGTCTGTCCTGATTAGTTGAACACATGCCCCCCACAAAAGCTAAATATTTTCAATTACATACATGTTTTATAAAATCTCAATAGAAAAATGAGTTATAAAAATCAACCAAGTGCCAGGCATAGTGGTGCGTGTCTATAACTCAAGCACTCAGAAAGCTGAGGCAGGAGGATTGAAGAAGCTCCAAGACAGCCTGGGCTATATATAAAACTGCTCCCCCCTCAAAAAATTTAACCAAGATTTACTCACTTACTTGTTCTCCTTTTATGAATGTCATTGTTTGGAAATTCTGGGGGGCTAGAACTGCCTCCATGTGATCCAGTGAAGGAGAGTCAGGATAAGAAAAAGTAGACTCTATTCCAGAGAGAGGAAGAGAGGAAGAGAAAGTGTGCTTCAGAAATCCCCAGGGAAAATGGAAGGATAGCTGAGCAGGATGCAGGGGAATGGGCGATTCGCTAAGAATGCTGGAAGCCAGGAGAACACGGAAGGTTCATTCCAAGCCTAGAAAGCACGTAGCTGCCAACCAAGATTGCTCATCCAGCAAGGCTAGCCCTTTCAGTTGGCAGAGAAACAGCACATTTCAAGACAAGCACAAACTAAGCAATGGGTCACCCGAGCCAGCACTGGAGAAGACACTTAAAGGAATACTATACACAGAAGAACTGCTTCCATCATGAGAGCACAGGAAATAACACATTTTACGAGAGAGGCGGTGGTGGTGGTCTCCCAGCACTCGGGAGGCAGAGGCAGGGGAATCTTTGAGTTCAATGCCAGCCTGGTCTACAGAGTGAGTTCCAGGATGGCTAGGGCTACAGAGAGAAACCGTTATCTCGAAAAACAAAAACAAAGAACTAGAAAGGAATCTGTGATATCTAAACAGTAAACCAGAAAAGCCTTAAAACTAACAGGGAAGAAAGAAAAGAATGAACAAGAATCTAAAAAAACTAGAAAAACAACCAACAGAATTTACAAGGACCGGTAAACATTCTCAACAATGGACTCAGACGGAAATGGTCTACTGTACCAATGAAAACACACCGATTGGCTAATGGGCTAAGAAGTAGGTTCAACTGTCTTTTATTCTCCCAAAATGCACTTTACCCATAGACTGAGAGCCAAAACATTCGTGACAATGTGTAGTCGGAAGTTTTCTCAGGTCCCACGCAGCCACGGACTGTGTTTTTCCAGTCATGCCTGGCCCCATGGTCCCTCAGTTGCTTATAATATAATCACTCTGAGGCTTCATAGTAATTGTAAGTTATATGGTCTATGGTAGGCTTCTTGCTGGCCAGCTCTTATAACTTGACCCATTTCTATTTATCTACGAGTTGCCATGTAGCCTGGCTTACGGGTACTTTCACATGCTGCTTCTCCTGGCGGTGCTGGCGTCTCTCTAGACTCTGCCTTTCTCCTTCCTTTCTTTCTCCTTGGATTTCCTGCCTGCCTCTAAGCTGCCTTGCCATAGGCCAAAGCAGCTTCTTTATTAACCAATGGGAACAACATGTATTAACAGCCCATGGAAAGACATCCCCCAGCAACAACGTATCAAGTGAATGACAGCTCAAACAAGCCAACAGAGAGATTGGGGTAGCTGATGTCAAACTAACATCTGTGAAAAGACACAAAGAAAACCATTAAAATTTATGAAGAAGCTACAGCTGTAAACATATATGCACCAAACGTTGAGGTTCCCTATTTCATAAAACACTAATGGACACTGGACAGTAATAGAAGCTAATGTAACCGCAGGGGAGGACTGCGATACCCCACTCTTGTCTTTAAGGGACATCTAAAGTAAATTCAACAAAGAAACCTCAGAGTTAAACTATACCACAGAACAAATAGACTCATCAATTACATACAGAATGTTCTATTCAGCAGAAACAGAATGCACATCTCCACAGCCCATGAAACCACATTCTTTAAGTCCCACTAAATGCAAAAGAATAGAAACATTTTATTGTATCTTATCAGGTCGTAGTAAAACAAAATTAGGAATCAATAACAAAAGAAACTAGCCAAGCAGTGGTGTCCCATGCCTTTAAATCCAGCACTTGGTCAGGAGGCAGAGGCAGGTGGATTTTTGTGAGTTGGAGGCCAGCCTGATCTACAGATAGAGTTCCAGGACAGACAGGGCTACGCAGAGAAACCCTGTCTCTAAAAACTAAAGAAGAGAGAAAGCAAATAAACTGAACATATGAGGAAAGGTCTGACCCTAGGATCGAGTGAACACGGAAGCATAACTCAGGAGCCTCTGAGATGCAGCTGAGGCAGATCCAAGAGAAACGTTTGTAGCCATAAAAGCTGACATTAAAAAAAAAATCATGTCCACATTCCATGTAGATATTTGCAATTCCATGAATCTCATTGATTAGGTCATCTGAGAGAATGTGGAGTAACAGAAATGAAAGCGTGCATGTTCAGGAGACAGCGATTTCAGTCCGTCCTTTGTGTCCTGCAACTAGAGGAGGCATGCGCGTGCGCGCACACACTTACTTAAAAATTCCAGGACTTAGCAAGGAACCAGGATGTGGCAGAGTTCTTGTGCTTAGAATCAGAGGTGCAGACAGATGACCTGTAGCAGACGGACACACAGACACCAGAGACACCACAGGGAAGGCAGTGACGGCAGACCTGCAGGGTCACACAGACCTCTAAGGACAGACGATGACGATGAATCAGATACAGCGCCTCTGCATTCTCCACGCCCTTGCTTTGACGTGAGGCTTCCTGTCATCAAACCCTTTCCCCCACCGGCAGGTCCCTGTCCCAGTCCTGTCCCAGGCCTGACCCTAGAATCTCTTGAAGCAGGTACACACCTACCCACTGTGGGTTCTCTTGACTTGCCCCCAGGGACTCTGAGAGTTTACCATTCTCTTCGAAGCTAGGATGATGAGGTCCCACACCATGGCAAGCAGAGTTCGGCTTCAAGGGCCACTCGAAAGAGCTGAGTGACCTCAGAGTCAAAGCATTCATGCAGCGAAGTCTACACACTGGAGGGAAATGAGCAGAGGTCTTCCTTCTCTTCGCTCCTCCGATTCTGTACCATCCTGACATTTCCCTGTGGGTCCTTTGGATGTGTCTCACATGGTCTAATGACTGGGTGGATGTGCCTGTGAGCCTGTGAAGTGATGGGCTGTCCCTGACACCGCTGCTCCACCACGCAGCTGTCCCCGACACGGCTGTCCCTGACACCACTGCCCCACCACGCGGCTGCCCACCACGCGGCTGCCCCATGACACGGGTGCCCCACACACTGGCTCTTTATTCTTCCTTGCCCTACTTACATTTCCATTCCTTTTTCCTGCATTCTAGCATTTTCTCTCAATAAAAAGCGTTACCCTTAAGTGCTGTCCTGGGTTTTGTTTATATTTAGTTTTTGTTTTGAGGCAGGATTTCACGTGGCCCTGGTGTTAATATTCCGATCCGCCCCTTGAAATCCCACCCCTTGGTGCCACCCTGCGTCCTGATGAAGAACTCCTCCCCTTCCTCTCTCCCTCTCTCTCCACTCCCACGAGGTGTGCACCCCTCGACCTCTCTCTTTCCTTCCCTCTGTCTCTCTCTTCTCTCCCTCTTTCCTATCTTCTCTCTGTCTCTATTATAATAAACCATTTCGCATGCATGTAACGTCTGGGTTGTGACTGTCCACCCGCCGCCCCGCCGCCATGCCCACATGGAGTGGGTCGCCTGCCAGCCCGCTGCTGCATCTGCCTAGCATGTCAATATGGTTCCCTGCGTGAGTGGGATACCCTGACCCGGCCAGCCGGGGGTTTCCCACGTGTGCATAATTCATAACACCTGGCTGCCTCAAATTCACTGTGCAGTAAAGGATTACTGTAAACTCCTTATCCTCCTGCCTTTACCCCAAGTTCTGGGATAACACGTGTGCTGGGATCCCAGGTGTGTGGCCAACATAGGCGTGCATAGGTGTGCATGCCCAGCTCAATAGACTCCATTCTCTAGGAAGTCTGGTGTTGAAACTGGGCTGTGCACTTCCAATATTGTGTAAAAAAGTGGTTTTATAGGCTGCCTTACTCTGAGTCTCCATTTTACCTACGTCCCCTTTGCCCCCGACCAGAGTTTCCTAAGTAGCCCTGGCTGTCCTGGAACTCACTCTGTAGACCAGGCTGGCCTCCAACTCAAAGATCTGCCTGCCTCTGCCTCTCAAGTGCTGGGATTGAAGATGTCCACTACCACTGCCCA
>CABHPQ010189017.1:0-10320 GCA_902168405.1 Peromyscus aztecus
GGCACAGTCTCCACACCACAGGGAGACACCATCAGTGTATCTCCTCACACAGACACAGCCCCCACACCACAGGGAGATGCCATCAGTGTATCTCCTCACACAGACACAGCCCCCACACCACGGAGAGACGCCATCAGTGTAGCTCCACGAAATTGCCGTGTTTGAAATCTGCAATTGTACAGTAAAGTGGTGGTATTTTTGCCACTTCCCACATCAAAACCCAAATGGAGTAGGGGAGGGGCGGGAATGGCCCAGAACCCTCGGGGACTCTTACAGAGGACTGTCTGTCTGCCGCTGTAGCTCCCTTAACAACTCGACATGTAAATCCTTAAGTAGCAAGTGCCAGGGTGCTTAAGAGTCCTCTTCTGTCTGAAGCCCCAAACCAGGAAGGTGGCCCTGGAGCACAGGACCGCTTTCCACTGTCTGTCGCTCACTGGGCTGTCTTGCAGCTCTGCGTTCTTTTAACTGTGTTCTAAGGTCAAGGCTACTGTTGACCACGATGAACTGAGGCTCACAAATCCCACCGCAGGCCTCTCGTGGTCTGAGTTCTAACATCCACCCCCTTCCTGGAGGTGGCATGCTGTGGCATACTGGGTAACAGGACAACTTAGATGGAAACAGCAGCAGCACCCCGACTTCCTGTGGACCCCTCGGGGGATGGGGAAGGAGAAGATGGAGAACCTCAGACAGTTATCTACCTGGGGAGTCCTTTCTAAAAATACCCAAAGATAATGTTTGCATAATACTTGCAACTTGGATCTGCAAAGAGAGACCCGTCTTTGAGGACTTGAAAAGACGACAGAGAAGACATTTTGCCAGAAGCTGTGGTCTGACTGGAGGTCTGGTGGTCAGGCTCGGGTGCGAGGATTACTTTGCAACATCAAACAGATGTTTCCTTCTGTGTCTTTCACATAGATTTTTTTTTCTTTTTTCTTATTTTTGATGAGAGAATTATAATCACCAACAGCACAATGTGCTTATGACGGTCATTCTTCAGACTCCTCCATCATCAGACAGACCCCAGCAGATGTGAGTTTCCTAACTTTGCCCACCCTCATAGAAAGAGGTCCGCAGGTTGGGACAGGAGCCTTCACTGTTTTTATCTTGGCCCTGAAGTGTCTTGGTCAGGTTCCAGCACACATGAGAGTCAGAAGTAACAACTGGGCAGCCAAGGCTTTCCTTCCCCACATCTCTCTGGTCCCATATCCGTCTGCTCGATCTTGGTTTGGGGATTGGAATCTTGGGTCACTATGAGACTGAGGTATTTGGGTGACTGCCTGCATCCCATGTGTCCTCGACTCTTCTCCCGTATCTTAACCTTCAGGGACCCCCAAGTTCTTCCAGCCTGTGGAACATGGATCTTTGACTTTCAGCCATGGCCGTTACAAACTGACTCACCTCTTCCAATGGCTGCTTTGTAGGTGATATCAGCACTTCTCAACCCCATTGAGTCCACTTGAAAAAAAAGAATTTGGGGAAAAAGAGATCTGAGTGTATTTTCAGGTAGAGAAACCCTCCGCTCCTCAGGCCCTGGCTGATCTTTATTTATTGGTTTGCTGTTGGTTTGTTTTGTTTTGAGGTGCGGTAGCCCTGTAGACTTGCTTGGTCTGGAATTCAGTATCTGGCCTTGAACTCACAGCAGTCTTTCTGCTTCTGCCAAAGGAAAGGCAAGCCTGTGAAGACTTCAGATGTGACAGAGGCCTCCGAGAATAGCTAAGGATGAGATCAGGGCTGAGAAGTGGGAGAGTACTGTTAATCCCACCAATGGAGAGTAAGACCACTACTATAGTTTAAAATCAAATTTGAAACAAGCTTTAATTAAACACTGGCTAGGTGGATGGGCTCTGGTCAGGTCCATACCCAGATTCCCAGGAAATGTCCCCGAATCACAGTTTGCAGCAGCTTAAAAAGGAAAACCCATAATTCATTGCATTTCCCATCAGGTCCAATCAGGGGCAAGCATACATCTGACATATTTCCTGCCTGTGAACCTCCCACCCACATGTGATCAAGCACATCCGGTGCAGATGGGTCAAACAAACATGTTTAGGGGACTGAAAACATGTGGCTTGTTATCTCCCATGAACAGTAGCCTCCAGCATTTCAGGGACTAATTGTCCTTGTACAAGGGACTTGCAGATCAGAGGCATTTTTGTTTCATGGATCTCTTAGGCATAGCAATTATAACTTAAAATGTAACTTTAGCTCTCACAGTACCCAACAGAAGCTCCATTAGTTTTCCACCCACTTTTTTCTGTTGTTCTTAGGAGACAGAGTCTTGCTGTGTAGCCCAGGCTAGCCTGAAACTCACTGTGTACTTGCCTCAGTGACCTCTCAGATGTGGGATGAGGATGTGCCTCCATGCCTGGCTCATTCCCGCTGCTGTCTATTGTTTTATCTCTCGGATATTATTAAGGACCAGCCTTAAGAATCTTCTTCCCAGGGGCCCAGAAGAGAAGCTATGGATGGCGTAAATTATTTTTGGGAAAAGAATCTAAGTACACCGAGCTCTTAGTCCGTCTATTTTATTCCTCCGGGATAAGATTCTATCTACACAGCTTCAGTTCTGTTCTCGTGCCTGGCTCCTTTCCTGCCTGATTTCTCTCTACCTTTATCTGCTGTCCCCTCTAAGTTCTATCTTAATTCTCTCATCTTAGTTCTGCCCCATCTTGGTCTTTCTCATCTCGTTCTTCCCCATCTGGCTCTTCCTCATCTTCCTTCTCATTCTTCCAGTTCTCCATCTAGTTCTCCAGTCAAAATCTTCCTCTATCTCTGAGGTTTACAGTTATATACCCATGCAATAGCAGTGCTCTAGCCAAAGCAAGGTCACCAGGCTTGAATTCTGACAGGGTCATAAAGGCAGACAAGAGTTTTCCTCAGGCAGTGACCTTCAGGCTTTCTTTTACAACCCAAAAGGGGTGGTAAAGGAGGTCAGCTAAGAGCTAAAATCGGTTAATATATCAGAAAAGGGAATTTATGTGCTCAAACTACATTCCTAGAGGTGGTTAGGTAAATGTTAGGAGTCTATAATGTTAGTATAAATACCACTAAGGCTCTATAAGAAAGGAGGGTCTGAGCTTAATTTGCCTTAATTCAGGAGATTGTTTGGCCTTGGATGCTTGATAGGTATTTCAGATAAAATAAACTGTTATGAGTTCTTGGAAACATACATAGCATACAAGAAAATCATTGCAGAAATCGGCTAATACATATATACAAAAGCTAAAATATCACCAAGACTTCTTAAGCCATGGCTTGACCTCCAGAAAAGTCCTTGACCTTTCCAAGTAGTAGCTTTTATGATAGTAGCTGAATTCCATTACATTTTCCTGGGGCTTACAGCATGTATCACCATCTCCCACCCTTACAGAAACAAAACCAGGATGCAGGTAATTAGCATCTTCAATATTCAACCTCTACAAAAGGTGTTTCATTTTTGTCTCTACTGAGTTTACCTTGGAAACTGAGTTCTGTGATTCTCTTACCCCATAGTCATCTGCTGGCCAGCGTTTGCTAAGTACCTCCCATGTGCCGGGCACTGGGCTGCGCTCTTGGGATAGAAATGTGACTAAGAAGTGGAGTATCTGCACAGACAGGCATAGAAACACTTTAGGAGAATGTGGGGTGCCTGGCACGTGGCACAGTTTGCCTAACATCCTTTCTCTGGATGTTTCTCAGCTTCTTTGGACACCTGAGGCAGAGTGAAAGAGAGAGATGCCACCTTGAGAGCCAGGAGGGAAACACGTGGTGTGGCGTGGGAATGGAATGGGGGAGCAGGGGCGGTGTGCCGGGGAGGGGAAGGGGCCTCTGGCAGCATGTGAACCAGACTTCAGGTCGCCAGGTCCTGCTCTTTGGCCTGGCGACATCTCCTAAATCTTAGACTGAGGAGGAGTCATGTGGCAAGACACTTGGTCAAATTGTCATGAGAATGACCCACACACAGACTGAGTTTGCTCCAGAGTCTAATATGGTCCAGCTGTCTATCAAGTACTGGTGGTCATGGCAGACTTGCTGGCTGTGAGGTAGACAGAGCAACAGAAACTACAAATTAGAAACTGAGGAGAGCTTCACTCTCCATTCTCTCCCTTCAGCCTTCCTAGTGCTTGGGTTCGGGGGCTGAGGGTTGGGGCACACGATGAAAAGAATGTGTTCCCAATGCAACTACTTTTCTCTCCCTCCTCCCTCCTCTCCTCCTCCCCTCCTCCCCTTCTCCCCTCCTCCAATTCTCCTTCTTTAGACAAGATCTCACAAGTGGTCCCAGCTGGCCTGGAACTCTCTCTGTAAACCTCACTGACCTCAGACTTGCATTGACCCTCCTGCCTCTCCTTCTCAAATGATGCGACTCTGGGCGTGAGCCACCATGCGAGTCTTTAGAGGCTCTATGTAAAGAACACTGCTAAGGGCTGGGGAGATGGTTCAGTGGCTAAGAGCACTTGGTTACGCAAGCATGGGGAACCTGGGTTCAAATCTCCGGCACCCACACAAAAACTGCAGCATGGGCACAGGCATGCCTGAAGCCCCAGTGCTGTGGGGGCAGAGACGGGAGGACCCCTGGGCTTTGTGCTGAGCCTGGCTCCAGGTTCAGTGAGACCTTGTCTGGAGAAGATGAGCGGAGAATGATAGGGCAGAACCCCTAATTCTCCCCGAGGGAACCTGTTTCTGGTTTTTGTTTTGGTTTGTTTTTGTTTTTTGAGACAGGGTTTCTGTGTGTAGCCCTGGCTGTCCTGGAACTTGCTCTGTAGACCTGGCTAGTTTCGAACCTGGAGATCCCCCTGCTCTGCCTCCTTAGTTCTGGGATTAAAAGTGTGCACCACCACCACTTGGCAGGAACCCTTCCTAACATCATGGTCTGGAACATCCCTGACACCTTTCACTGCAAACTCAGAAACCCATTGGAAGGGTCTGCCAAAGCCAAGGCCATGTATTCCGTCCTCCCCACCTCAGATTTCACAGAGCAGACTCCTGCTGAAGCCACAGACGATCATCTGGTGCTTTCTTCCATCACTGTAGTTTTCATTTAAATGATTAAAATTCTACCATCCAAGGTGCTGCGTCTCTTTATACTTCAAGAGTCCTGGGACTAAAGACTAACCTTCCTCGCTCCATTTTTAATTTTACCATTTAGATTGGCCAGACCAGGTCTCACAATTTCTTTGTAAGGAAATTGCCTTTGTCTCTTGGGGCCATCCATCTCCTGGAAATGTTCTTGAGACACATAATAAAGCTAAAAACACATGTGCCCTCTGCAGAGGTCTCAGGCCCAAACTTTCTCTCATTACAGTCTTTCTTGCGGGGCTGAAACTTTGCCGGTTCGTACTGGAGGGGACCCTGCTTTCTAGCGATGGCTGAGAATCGAGATTGCTCATAAATTCCTTCTTCTGGCTCAGTGAACACTGAGTAGCATTACTGACGAACAATGTCCAAGGAAGCCCACAGCAATGATCTTGGTCCTTAGTGCCACAGAGAACGTGCTTGGGTCATGCTTTGATGACTCAGGAAGCCTTTGTCAACCTGTAGTTTATTACCTGGGTATCAGTACATGGCCAGCGGCCCACACTAGAAGAACCATCTCAATTTGAGTTTTTGGAAATTGGTACTCTGGACAATTAGAAATTGATTTTGAAACGCATCCATAAATGTATTTATGGATGTGTGGGCTGTTTTGAGCAGATTAAATGTTATCCTGAGGTACACCCTCTTGTTTTTGTTTTGTTTTTAGATAATTTAAAAAAAGATTTTCTTCATGTGTACTTTCTGTGTATGTGTATGTCTATGTGTGTGTATGTGCATCACATATGTGCAGTACCTGTGTGGGTCAAAAGAGGCTGCCAGATTCCTTGAAACTGAGTTACTGGCATGTTTATAAGCTGCCCTGTGGGTGCTGGGAACAGAACCTGGGTTAGCTGCAAGAGCAGCAAGGATCCCTAACCACTGAGCCTCTCCAACCGTTGTTTTTAGGAAATTCAAAGTGCTGAGGATCTAGGTTTTGCCCTTTACCAGGCTAGTTGCTCATTCACTTGCACTCTTCCAAAAGCTATTTAATGTTTGCATTGCTCCGGCAATTGCTGGCGATAGTTAGCCAACACATCCCCGCATGGTTGATATCCTTCTTTATTTGTTTGATGTCTGTCCTGATTAGTTGGACACATGCCCCCCACAAAAGCTAAATATTTTCAAATACATACATGTTTTATAAAATTTCAATAGAAAAATGAGTTATAAAAATCAACCAAGTGCCAGGCATAGTGGTGCGTGTCTATAACTCAAGCACTCAGAAAGCTGAGGCAGGAGGATTGAAGAAGCTCCAAGACAGCCTGGGCTATATATAAAACTGCTCCCCCCTCAAAAAATTTAACCAAGATTTACTCACTTACTTGTTCTGCTTTTATGAATGTCATTGTTTGGAAATTCTAGGGGGCTAGAACTGCCTCCATGTGGTCCAGTGAAGGAGAGTCAGGATAAGAAAAAGTAGACCCTATTCCAGAGAGAGGAAGAGAGGAAGAGAAAGTGTGCTTCAGAAATCCCCAGGGAAAATGGAAGGATAGCTGAGCAGGATGCAGGGGAATGGTCGATGCGCTAAGAATGCTGGAAGCCAGGAGAACTCGGAAGGTTCATTCCAAGCCTAGAAAGCACGTAGCTGCCAACCAAGATTGCTCATCCAGCAAGGCTAGCCCTTTCAGTTGGCAGAGAAACAGCACATTTCAAGACAAGCACAAACTAAGCAATGGGTCACCCGAGCCAGCACTGGAGAAGACACTTAAAGGAATACTATACACAGGAGAACTGCTTCCATCATGAGAGCACAGGAAATAACACATTTTACGAGAGAGGCGGTGGTGGTCTCCCAGCACTCGGGAGGCAGAGGCAGGGGAATCTTTGAGTTCAATGCCAGCCTGGTCTACAGAGTGAGTTCCAGGATGGCTAGGGCTACAGAGAGAAACCGTTATCTCGAAAAACAAAAACAAAGAACTAGAAAGGAATCTGTGATATCCAAACAGTAAACCAGAAAAGCCTTAAAACTAACAGGGAAGAAAGAAAAGAATGAACAAGGATCTAAAAAACTAGAAAAACAACCAACAGAATTTACAAGGACCGGTAAACATTCTCAACAATGGATTCAGACAGAAATGGTCTACTGTACCAATGAAAACACACCGATTGGTTAACGGGCTAAGAAGTAGGTTCAACTGTCTTTTATTCTCCCAAAAATGCACTTTATCCATAGACTGAGAATCAAAACATTCATGACAATGTGTCGTCGGAAGTTTTCTCAGGTCCCACGCAGCCATGGACTGTGTTTTTCCAGTCATGCCTGGCCCCATGGTCCCTCAGCTACTTATAATATAATCACTCTGAGGCTTCATATTAATTGTAAGTTATATGGCCTATGGCAGGCTTCTTGTTGGCTAGCTCTTATAACTTGACCCATTCTATTTATCTACAAGTTGCCATGTAGCCTGGCTTACGGGTACTTTCACATGCTGCTTCTCCTGGCGGTGCTGGTGTCTCTCTAGACTCTGCCTTTCTCCTTCCTGTCTCTCTCCTTGGATTTCCTGCCTGCAGCTAAGCTGCCTTGCCATAGGTCAAAGCAGCTTCCTTATTAACCAATGGGAACAACATGTATTCACAGCTCATGGAAAGACATCCCCCAGCAACAACGTATCAAGTGAATGACAGCTCAAATAAGCCAACAGAGATTGGGGTAGCTGATGTCAAACTAACATCTGTGAAAAGACACAAAGAAAACCATTAAAATTTATGAAGAAGCTACAGCTGTAAACATATATGCACCAAACGTTGAGGTTCCCTATTTCATAAAACACTAATGGACACTGGACAGTAATAGAAGCTAATGTAACCACAGGGGAGGACTGCAATACCCCACTCTTGTCTTTAACGGGACATCTAAAGTAAAATTCAACAAAGAAACCTCAGCGTTAAACTATACCACAGAACAAATAGACTTATCAATTACATACAGAATGTTCTATTCAGCAGAAACAGAATGCACATCTCCACAGCCCATGAAACCACATTCTTTAAGTCCCACTAAATGCAAAAGAATAGAAACATTTTATTGTATCTTATCAGGTCATAGTAAAACAAAATTAGGAATCAATAACAAAAGAAACTAGCCAAGTGGTGGTGTCCTATGCCTTTAAATCCAGCACTTGGTCAGGAGGCAGAGGCAGGTGGATTTTTGTGAGTTGGAGGCCAGCCTGATCTACAGATAGAGTTCCAGGACAGCCAGGGCTACGCAGAGAAACCCTGTCTCTAAAAACTAAAGAAGAGAGAAAGCAAATAAACTGAACATATGAGGAAAGGTCTGACCCTAGGATCGAGTGAACACGGAAGCATAACTCAGGAGCCTCTGAGATGCAGCTGAGGCAGATCCAAGAGAAACGTTTGTAGCCATAAAAGCTGACATTAAAAAAAAAATCATGTCCACATTCCATGTAGATATTTGCAATTCCATGAATCTCATTGATTAGGTCATCTGAGAGAATGTGGAGTAACAGAAATGAAAGCGTGCATGTTCAGGAGACAGCGATTTCAGTCCGTCCTTTGTGTCCTGCAACTAGAGGAGGCATGCGCGTGCGCGCACACACTTACTTAAAAATTCCAGGACTTAGCAAGGAACCAGGATGTGGCAGAGTTCTTGTGTTTAGAATCAGAGGTGCAGACAGATGACCTGTAGCAGACGGCCACACAGACACCAGAGACACCACAGGGAAGGCAGTGACGGCAGACCTGCAGGGTCACACAGACCTCTAAGGACAGACGATGACGATGAATCAGATACAGCGCCTCTGCATTCTCCACGCCCTTGCTTTGACGTGAGGCTTCCTGTCATCAAACCCTTTCCCCCACCGGCAGGTCCCTGTCCCAGTCCTGTCCCAGGCCTGACCCTAGAATCTCTTGAAGCAGGTACACACCTACCCACTGTGGGTTCTCTTGACTTGCCCCCAGGGACTCTGAGAGTTTACCATTCTCTTCGAAGCTAGGATGATGAGGTCCCACACCATGGCAAGCAGAGTTCGGCTTGAAGGGCCACTCGAAAGAGCTGAGTGACCTCAGAGTCAAAGCATTCATGCAGCGAAGTCTACACACTGGAGGGAAATGAGCAGAGGTCTTCTTTCTCTTCGCTCCTCCGATTCTGTACCATCCTGACATTTCCCTGTGGGTCCTTTGGATGTGTCTCACCTGGTCTAATGACTGGGTGGATGTGCCTGTGAGCCTGTGAAGTGATGGGCTGTCCCTGACACCGCTGCTCCACCACGCAGCTGTCCCCGACACGGCTGTCCCTGACACCACTGCCCCACCACGCGGCTGCCCACCACGCGGCTGCCCCATGACACGGGTGCCCCACACACTGGCTCTTTATTCTTCCTTGCCCTACTTACATTTCCATTCCTTTTTCCTGCATTCTAGCATTTTCTCTCAATAAAAAGCGTTACCCTTAAGTGCTGTCCTGGGTTTTGTTTATATTTAGTTTTTGTTTTGAGGCAGGATTTCACGTGGCCCTGGTGTTAATATTCCGATCCGCCCCTTGAAATCCCACCCCTTGGTGCCACCCTGCGTCCTGATGAAGAACTCCTCCCCTTCCTCTCTCCCTCTCTCTCCACTCCCACGAGGTGTGCACCCCTCGACCTCTCTCTTTCCTTCCCTCTGTCTCTCTCTTCTCTCCCTCTTTCCTATCTTCTCTCTGTCTCTATTATAATAAACCATTTCGCATGCATGTAACGTCTGGGTTGTGACTGTCCACCCGCCGCCCCGCCGCCATGCCCACATGGAGTGGGTCGCCTGCCAGCCCGCTGCTGCATCTGCCTAGCATGTCAATATGGTTCCCTGCGTGAGTGGGATACCCTGACCCGGCCAGCCGGGGGTTTCCCACGTGTGCATAATTCATAACACCTGGCTGCCTCAAATTCACTGTGCAGTAAAGGATTACTGTAAACTCCTGATCCTCCTGCCTTTACCCCAAGTTCTGGGATAACACGTGTGCTGGGATCCCAGGTGTGTGGCCAACATAGGCGTGCATAGGTGTGCATGCCCAGCTCAATAGACTCCATTCTCTAGGAAGTCTGGTGTTGAAACTGGGCTGTGCACTTCCAATATTGTGTAAAAAAGTGGTTTTATAGGCTGCCTTACTCTGAGTCTCCATTTTACCTACGTCCCCTTTGCCCCCGACCAGAGTTTCCTAAGTAGCCCTGGCTGTCCTGGAACTCACTCTGTAGACCAGGCTGGCCTCCAACTCAAAGATCTGCCTGCTTCTGCCTCTCAAGTGCTGGGATTGAAGATGTCCACTACCACTGCCCA
>CABHPQ010189124.1:0-11047 GCA_902168405.1 Peromyscus aztecus
TTAACATCCCAGTCCTCACAGCTGGTGAGGGCATCTTATTTCCTTCTTCTACATGATGAGGAATCATTTGCTCAAGACCGCTCAAGTGGTTAGTGTTTTAGAATTTAGCTCAAGGCAGTATGACTACAAACTGGCATGATATTCACTGTGTTGTGCTGCTTTGTGTAGTATTCCATTCTGGTGTTAAAGTCAGAGCAGTTTTGTTGTTTTGTTTTGTTTTGAGCTGGGTCTCAGGCTGGCCTCAAATTCACTATGTAGCTGCAGATGACCTTAAACTTGTGATCTCCTGCCTCCACCTCCCAAGTACTGGGGTTATAGATGTGCAACATCAATCACATCTGCAGTGCTAAAGGGTCAGACCCAGGGCTTCATGCATGCTGGGCAAGCAACCAAGCCACAGCCCCCACCTCCAGACCAGTCTTTGACAGCTGTTCTGATGAGATTGTCACTGAGGAGTCTCTTAAAGCTCTGAAGACCAGCTCTCTCCACAGCCTAACTCACTTCTCTGGGAGAGCCGTGGGCTGACAGGGTTAGAGGTATTGCCTTATCACAGCCTTGACTGGTACTGTAGGGACTTCATCTTCTTCCAGGGATACCAGACTACCAAGATGAAGTTTCTGGTGTTAGGGAGTTTATCCTGCGGACTTCCTGGGAAGTCTCTGTTCCAGGACTAAACATAAACTGGTACATGTGGGCCTCTTGGCCCTTGTGCGTCTTGGTTCTGGTTGGTTTCTGATGCCAAGTGGATACTAGAAATGATCTGTTGCTTCTTTGTTCAAAGCTTAGGTTTTCTTTGTCTTGCTCACATATGGAGTTTAGTACTAACAGGTCAGAGTTGGGGAGTGAAATTACTTAGGGGTGTGGGACCGAGCAGGAACACTTTCCACAGGCTGCTCATACTTTTGCAAAGTGGAATGGAGCTTCTTGCGGGCGAGGGTTCTTCAGGCAACTTTCACACTGGGTGCTGCCATCTTCCCAACAGTGAACTGAAGAGACGGCTGAAAGCCGAGAAGAAAGTGGCGGAGAAAGAGGCCAAGCAGAAAGAGCTCAGTGAGAAACAGCTAAGCCAGGCTGCTGCTGCTGTCACCAACCACACTGCTGACAATGGTGTGGGCGCTGAGGAGGAGACTCTGGACCCAAACGTGAGTTCCCCTGGGCCACTGCGTGAGTGGACACAGGAAAGCTTCCGAGAGGCTATGGCAGACAGCATGAGAGGCCAGTGACTAACAAGATAATTAAGAACTTGAACCAGCAAGGGCCACTGCCAGTGGATTGGGGAGGGCAGCGTGTGCCCTTTTATTTGGTTAAAGGCATAGGCCCTGTTATTTTTATTTTTATTTTTATTTATTTATTTATTTATTTATTTATTTTTCAGAGGGTTTCTCTGTGTAGCTTTGGAGTCTGTCCTGGAACTCGTTTTGTAGACTAGGCTAGAGATCCGCCTGCCTCTGCCTCCTGAGTGCTGGGGTTAAAGATGTGCTCCACCACCGCCCAACTCTGAATTTCTAATATCAATTCCAGTAGACAATTTGGAGAGGCCAATACTCCTTTGAAGTAGCTGAGCCTGTAGCAACATCAGAGAAGGTATCTTCCCTCAAGATATACTAGAGCTTCTGTTAGTCAGCAAAATACATCCACATGCCAAATCTACTTTTCCACTCTCCCACTTCATCCTCCCTTCCTGGTTTTGTATCTAAACACAGCCATGCCCATTTGTAACACTCTAAGGCTAATTTTCTACTATTAGATTTTTAGAATTTCTGTGGTAGAATATTCCATATTTGCACCCTATGGGTTCCATGGATCTGCCCAGGGGAAGGAAGAGTCTAATGTGTGGCTAGAAGAGTAGTTAGGAAAGTGACTCCACCATGCACATACAGTCCACAAAAGAGACCACCTGTAACAATTAACTTACTTCAGATGCACTCCACTTTTTTTTTTTTCCTTCTGTTGAATCTTGTATTTTGAATTCATTCTGTGGCTCTACGTATTTTATTTTTCATACGAATCTTGTTCCATAGTCGGTCCTATTTCAAGAATGCAGAGGGCTTGATTAGTGTTATGGCTGTGCCCCCTGTAGGCTCCTGTGTCCTCTTAGTCCCCAGATGGTGCTGCTGCTTTGGAAGGTTGTGGAAGCTTTAGGAGGTGGAGCCTATTGGAGGAGGTGGTCGCTGATGGTGGGTCTTAATGGGGTGTGGTTCAGCCCCATTCATCCTGACCTGCTTGTCTGTCTTACCTGATCTGCAGAGATGAAGTTGTTCTCTAAGTCTGTGGCAGCCTGGACAAGCTGCTCCAGCTGCCATGTCTTTCTCTGCCTAACCGTACCCTCTTAAACTAGATAACCTTCCTTCCTCCTTCAAGTGGTTCTGGAAGGTATTCTGTCGCAGGGACAAGGAGAGTCACGAATGTGATACTCTGCAAGATGTTCCGCTTCTGAGGACTGGCTCTTTTTTCACAGCAATACTACAAGATCCGTAGTCAAGCAGTCCACCAGCTGAAGGTCAGTGGGGAGGACCCGTACCCACACAAGTTCCATGTGGACATCTCACTCACTCAGTTCATCCAGGAGTACAGTCACCTGCAGCCCGGGGACCACCTGACTGACATCACCTTAAAAGTGGCAGGTAGGAGGAGCCGCCGGCAGCTCACTTGCCGTCCTCGTCTTTGCTAACACAGAGGAGGGCCTGGGGTGTTCTTCTGTCTTCTGCCCCTTTTGATTTTTAGAGTCGGGATCCTGCTGTATCCCCTAGGCTGGCCTCACACTCGAGATCCCCTGCTGCCCTATCCCCAGCTGGTGTTGAAGCTGCTTTACTGGAGACGGTACCTTTATATCTACTCAGAAAGCAGAGCAGCCCTGAGATTCTAGATAAGGTGCTCTTCTGTAGAAGGGATGTTCTCTGGGCCCTCCTGGCTGGATGCTGCTCCTAGTTTATAATCCTCTAGAAGAATTTCTTTGCATCCCCCAAACCACGGCCCAGTCACCTAATCTAACTTTTTGTCTCTACTCTCAGGCATGTATTTCTAGACTATTACTTATGGATTTGAGATTTTTAATGTCCTTCCCCCAAAATAGTAAAACTACTGGTTGGAGAAAATGTAGGGCATTCACAGAAAATAAAGAGAAAAAAAATTACCCATAATCTTACTAAATAGGTAGAACCTTTGCAATACCTAAATGTCAAAAGCCCATTCATTTTCCTAAAGAGTGTGTGTGTGTGTGTGTGTGTGTGTGTGTGTGTGTGTGTGTGTCCATCCATGTATTCAATTCCTGTGTGCATGTGCATATAGAAGTCAGAGGTCAACTTCAGTGTCAATCCTCAGGCTCAGGTGCTGTCCACATTTTTATTGAGATAACAATAAAATGTGCAGGCCTAAAGCTTGTGGAGTAGGGTAAGCTGACTGGTTGACTGTCCAGCAAGCCCCAGGGATACTCCTGAATCTACCTCCTCAGCACTGGGGTTACAAGTGAGTGCCACACAGTATTTTTTAAATTGCATTTTAAGATTTATTGTTTACTTATGTGTACCTCAAATATGTGTGCAGGTGCCCACAGAGCCTAAAAGAGAATGTCAGGTCCCTGCAGCTGGGATACAGGCAGTTGTGAGCCTCCCAATATGGGTGCTGAGAACCGAACTCAGGTCCTCTGGAAGAGCAGTGAGTCTTCTTAACTACTGAGCCATCTCTCTAGGGTGCCCTTCCCTCCTCTACTGTGATTTCTAAGTATTGAGTTCAGTTCCTCATGCTTGTGAGGCAAGCACTTTGTCACCTAAGCTTTCTGTCTCTTCAGCCTCTGATACTATGTTTGGGTTTTTGAAACGGGTCTCCTGAAGCTCAGGCTGGCTTTAAACTCCTGCCAAGTGCTGGGGTTACGGGTGTCGCCACCATACCCACCAACACTTTTTGATGTTAGTTGTTCTGGTTTAGTGTTTGTATGAATGTGCTTTTAGATAGAGGATTTTCACATTGTTTTATTGTTAGATTTATTTTATACTTACGAATGTTTTGCCTGCATGTGTGTGTGCACTGTGTGCATGCTGGTGCCTGCAGAGGTCAGAAGAGGGAAGTTCTTCAGTTACAGATGGTTGTAAACCACCATGTGGGTGCTGGGAACCAAACCCAGGTCCTCTGGACACGCACAAATGCTCTTAATTGCTCATCCATTCTCCAACATTCTCCATGTAGTCATCCCCTTTTTATTTCAGGTATTTTTCTTGGATATAATTTTTGTGTTTTGTTTTGTTTTGTTTTGTTTTTGCTTCTTGCTTTGGATTTTGTTTGAGACTCTATTTGAAGATAGTGGACTATCAGTTCTTTAAAGTAATTGTGATTATTAAATCTTTTTAAGCGTTTTAAACAATATACATTTATTTCATTTCATGTGTGTGAGAATGCAGCTGTGCTCATAGAGTCAGAGAATACCTTTTCTGGAGTCTGTTCTTTCCTCCCTGTTTGAGACAGGGCCTCTCTTGTTTCTTTCACTGTACTGTGTGTCTGTCTGTGTACTCCAAGCTGCTCCTGTCAGATTCCCCTGCCTCCGCTGCCTCCCACTGAGCCACCAAATCCTGCTTGTTATGTGGGGTCCTGGGATTAAATGCATCTCACCATCTTTGTCTGATCAATTTCCTACCACCACCTTGGCATGCTGAGGCATCCCCCCAGCCCACCTAATGCTTCTTTGTTGCTTAATTTTTATGTGAAATTCATGCTGTTGTTTTTTGAGACAAGGTCTCACGTAGCTCAGGTTGGTATTGAGCTTACTATGTAGTCAAAGATGACCTTGAACTCCTAACCCTGTTGCTTCTGCCTGGGATTACAGGCATGTGCCACCACACTTGGTTTATATGGTGCTGGGGGCTGAATTCAGCTTTTTTTTTTTTTGTTTTTTTTTTTTGTTTTTTGAGACAAGGTTTCTCTGTGTAGCTTTGCGCCTTTCCTGGAGCTCACTTGGTAGCCCAGGCTAGCCTTGAACTCACAGAGATCCACCTGGCTCTGCCTCCCGAGTGCTGGGATTAAAGGCGTGTGCCACCAACGCCCAGCTGAATTCAGCTTTGTACATGCAAGGCAAGCACTCTACCCACTGAGCTACATCCCCAGTCCTCATTTTCTGGCGTGTTTAAAGGAAGATTGGTTTCATTCTCAACTTCACTGTACTGTTGGGGTTTTGTGAAGTGTTCATAAACATAGTAGCTGGTTACAATTCTGGGATTTCCTGGGTTTCTTTCTCCTCCTGGCTTCGTGGTACCTTGTGAGGCCCTGTCCTGGAAAGGAACCTTTGTGTTGAGCTTAGAGAGTTTCATGGCTTACTGTTCCATCCCTCCAGGTCTTCTTAGGTCTTCTAGCCCTCACTTGTGTGGAAACAGGTACAGCTGTCCAGTCTCCGCTGCTGTCCTCACCTAGCCTAAAGAGTTCACGTTCTTCAGTGAACACCCTTAGCCATTTGTAGTTCTTCAGTTCTCAGATCCGTCAGCTGCCCAGTTCTTGACCACGGATTTTTTTCCCGACATATGGAGATCTTACTGTACATTGCTTATATTTTTGGATTCTTAGGAGTTTCTTCTTCTTTAACTTTATCTAATTTTTTACTTTTTTACTTTTGAGACAGGGTTTCACTGTGCAGTCCTGCCTCTGCCTCCCAAGAGGTGTAGGACTAAAGGAATGTGCTACTGTGGCTGGCCTTCTCCACATAAACTTTCATTAATGGGTTTAGCTTAGCCTATCCAATCACACTTTCCTTTGTGTGTTTGTTGAGGTTTTTCAGGACAGAGTTTTTCTGTATAACAACTCTGGCTGTCCTGGAACTCACTTTGTAGCCCAGGTTGGTCCCTAGTTCACAGAGCTCCACCTGCCCCTGCCTCCTAAGTGCTGGGATTAAGGACAGTCACCACCACTGCTGGGCTTTAATATTTATGTGAAGATTTAGAAAAACCTAAAACCTGTGTTGTCGTCCCTCTGCCATCATCCAAGAGTGCCCTGAGCATCTTTAAAGTGAGGTCTTCCTGTACAGCTTTGACTGGCTTCAATGAAGACCAAGAGGGGAGGCCGCAGACCTCGGGCCACGCTCAGGTGGCCGTGATTGGTGTTGCTCAGGGGCTTCAAGCGTTTCTCATTCCATTGGTGCTTTTGCTGTTTTCTTTCTAGGTCGGATCCATGCCAAAAGAGCCTCTGGGGGAAAGCTCATCTTCTACGACCTTCGAGGAGAGGGGGTCAAGTTACAAGTCATGGCCAACTCCAGGTGCATAGAAATAGTCAGTTCAAGATCCCATGTCATACCCCAGAGTAACAGGAACAGTTGACGACACAGCTAGTGTGATCCTATTTTCCCATTGCTGTTTAGAGTGGGGGTAACAAGGGGTGGGACATGGTTGGGTACAGTTGAGTAGAAGGTGAAAAGGTCTAGAAGTGAATGACTGTTCTTACTAGGACAGTAAGCATAAACGGAATCCAGCAGTTGTCCCTGAAGCAGGGACTCTTCTTGGCCTGGCTCATAGTAACAGTTAGGGAAGTTTCCTGAGTAAGCCAGTAGTCTGTATTAGTTTGAAGAACTATACATTGTTACATTCCTTTCACTCAGGAATTATAAATCAGAGGAAGAATTTGTTCGTATCAACAACAAACTGCGCCGCGGAGATATAATTGGAGTCCAGGGGAATCCTGGGAAAACCAAGAAGGGTGAGCTGAGCATCATCCCCTATGACATCACACTCTTGTCTCCCTGCTTGCATATGCTGCCTCATCTTCACTTTGGCCTCAAAGACAAGGTAAGCTGTGCAGTTCTGTGAGCTCTTCTCTAAGATGCATGTCACTTGTGTCCTGCTGTCTCCTAAAACTGATTTCTAACCGCTGCTTTTGGTTTAGGAAACAAGGTATCGTCAGAGATACTTGGACTTGATACTGAATGACTTTGTGAGGCAGAAGTTTATCGTCCGCTCTAAGATCATCACTTACATACGGAGTTTCTTGGATGAGCTGGGATTCCTAGAGGTGACCGAGGGCCAAGGATTTTTACCTGGAATGGGGCCTGCCTTGCTGTGCTTGTTCTGAGTGTCTGTCTTTACACAGCATATGCTGCCAGTGTCCTTCATGCCTCAGGAAAACACCCCTTGTCAAGTGTCTTTGTTCTGTCTTGTTGAATGCTCATTAGGAAGCAGGACCTGTCTTCCAGAACAGTACCCACCCACGTGCTAATGACGCCATTTTCAATCATTTTTAGAGGGTTTGTAGCATTAAAACAGTCTTTAGTAGCCAGCTATGGTGACACATACCCTTAATCCAAACACTTAGGAGGTATAGGCAAGCAGATTTCTGTGAGTTCAAGACCAGCCAGGGATACACAGTGAGACCTGTCTCAGCCCAATCCCCTGTCCCCCGAAATTGTTTAGAGGCTAGGCATGGTAGTGCACACCTTTAATCCTAGCATGAGAAACAGAGGCAGGCTGATCTCTGTGAATTCAAGTGCAGCCTGGTTTACATAGTGACCTCCAGGCCAGCCTGTCTGTCTGTTTCTCTCTCCTCCCTCTCCCTCTCCCTTCTCTCTCTCTCCCCCCTCTCCCTCTCCCTCTCTCCCTCTCCCTCTCTCCCCCTCTCCCTCCCCCTCTCTCCCTCTCTCTCACACACACACAGACACAGACACCTTTTAATTGTATGAAAATGCAAGTACATGTAATGTAGAGTCAGGTAAAAGATAAATATAGCCGGGCGGTGGTGGCACACACCTTTAATCCCAGCACTGGGAGGCAGAGGCAGGCGGATTTCTCTGAGTTCGAGGCCAGCCTGGGCTACAGAGTGAGTTCCAGGACCGACTCCAAAGCTACA
The DNA here is from genome assembly GCA_902168405.1 of Peromyscus aztecus. Classification (NCBI taxonomy): domain Eukaryota; kingdom Metazoa; phylum Chordata; class Mammalia; order Rodentia; family Cricetidae; genus Peromyscus; species Peromyscus aztecus. The sequence continues at coordinate 7,813 of CABHPQ010189124.1, forward strand.
CAGAGAAAACTGAAAGCACTCTGCTTTTTTCACCTGACTTCCCTTCCTAAATTAGAATTTGATATATACACTCTGTCACTTTTACTGTGTGTATGCACATATATGCACACATAAATACACTACATATGTGTGCTTGCTCCATGTCAATGTTTCAGGAGTTTATTTTTATTATTCAGATTACAGTCATGCTGTATGTGCTGTGATGTGCACTGCTTTTTTTTGACATGCTGGAGTCACACAGGTATTTTGTTTTTGTCCTTCTGTTTTGTAGTGTGTATGCTTGTGTGTCTGTGGATTGTGTGCACATGTGTGTGCAGGTGCATGCATCTATGTGCAAAGGATAGAGGAGGAAGCCTGGTGTCCTCCTGGCCTGGTTTTTGGTTTTGTTTCTTTGTTTGTTTGTTTGTTTTTAATTGTGTGTATGTGCCTTTGGAGACCAGAAGATTGGGATTGCCATAGAGCTCCTGTTCAGTAGTTGTGAGCTACCTGACATGAGTCCTCTGCAAGAGCAGGATGTGCTCTTAATGCTGAGCATCTCTCCAACCCTCTACTGTTTTTAAATTTATTTATTTATTATGTATACAGTGTTCTACATGCATGTACGCCTGTACACTAGAAGAGGGCACCAGATCTCATTACAGATGGTTGTGAGCCACCATGTCGTGGCTGGGAATTGAACTCAGGACCTCTGGAAGAGCAGCCAGTGCTTTTAACCTCTGAGCCATCTCTTCAGTCCCCTCTATGCCCCCGCCCCCTACTGCTTCTTAAAGAGCATATTTGTTTTCTGTATTAATACTTTGGAATTATTTCTGGTTCTCTTTTGTAAAGTTTCAGTGAATATCATACATGTGGGCTAATATTTTTTAATTTGGATTTTTTAAAATTAGTTTATTTATTTAGAATTTATTTATTTATTATGTACACAGAAGAGGGTGCCAGATCTCATTACAGATGGTTGTGAGCCACCACATGGGTGCTGGGGATTGAACTCAGGACCTCTGGAAGAGCCATCAGTGCTCTTAACCTCTGAGCCATCTCTCCAGCCCAGTTTATTTTTGAGACACAGTCTTACTATATAGCCCTGGCTGTCCTGGAACTCACTATATAGATCAGGCTGGCCTTGAACTCACAGCTGACAGATCTGACTGCCTCTGCCTTCTGAGTCTTGAGATTAAAGGCAAGTCCACCACACCTGGCTTATATTTGAATTTCTAAACATAGAATTAGTTAAAGGATTTAAATTGTAAATACTGAAAAGACACTGTGACCACGGCAACTTTTGTTTTGTTTTGTTGTGGTTTTTTGGGTTTGTTTTGTTTTGTTTTGTTTTGTTTTGTTTTTTTGAGACAGGGTTTCTCTGTGTAGCTTTGGAGTCTGGCCTGGAGCTCACAGAGATCCGCCTGCTCTGCCTCCTGGGTACTGGAATCAAAGGCGTGTGCCCCCACCCGGCATCAGTGCTGTGTTATTACTAGAAATAGAGATGCACTTGTAGAGAGTCAAGCAGTCTGTTTTCCATCAAGCACTTACATTACGGAGTTTTACTTTTGGTATATGACAGACCTAGACAGGCCTATGTTACGTACAAAGGATGACCTGTCCTCAAAGCCTCTGGTATCTGAGAACTGTTTCTGTCTGTTGTAGATCGAAACTCCCATGATGAACATCATTCCAGGGGGAGCTGTGGCCAAGCCTTTCATCACCTACCACAATGAGCTGGACATGAACTTATATATGAGAATTGCTCCAGAACTCTACCATAAGGTAGTCAATAACCATACACCCCATTTCCTTCAAGTAGCAGGAAGCTGGAAGAATCACTGGCTAGCCTAGTACAATCAGAAATAAGAAACATCAAAGGTAGAACGGCCAGGACAGTGTTCCAGTTCTTCGGGTTGGTTGGTGTGGTTCTTGTAGAATTTCCTTGTAAGCAGCGAAGATTGAAGGCATTGTACAAGTGTGTACACATTTCTCCTTCAGTTCCCCTGAAGGCTTTAACTTCAGTCTTCCTTGGACTAGATCTGAGTTTAGTCTTGTTTGTTTTGTTTTGTTTTTCTTCTTCAAAAACTTTACAACTGGCCAGGCATGGTGGCAAACAAAGTCTGCCACTGAATTACATCCCAGTCCATCTAAGTTCAGTCTTTCATAAAAAGACTTTTGATGATTTTAACTTCTTCCTAGAAAGTAAAAATAAATCTCTTCAAATTAGCAGTGTAAATACCAAAGACTGTCATCCAAGATTCTTAGTTGCAGACATGTAACACATTAAAGCAAACTTACCTGTGTTAGGAAGCCACAATTACCTTGCCGGTTAGAGAGTTTTGCCTGGATCAGTGGGTGACCGGGAATGATGCCAGCTCATACCACTGCGCTGCTGTCACAGGGAACACCACCTCCCACTAAGCACAAGTCACTGCGCTAGGATCTCTGCAGATGGCCGCCTCTGGTGCCTCTGGTCCCCTTCGCCAGAGTGAATTCTGTGTAATACCTACACCTTCCTTTAGTGGCTTCTATGACATATCATTAGTGTGCCTGGCAGGTGGAGCAGGGTCACTTGCCTGTAACCTAACCCCAGAAGAGGCTTTGGAGCAACTCAGATCACCAAATAGCAAATAACAAAGACATAGGGAGAGACTCTGGAGTCCTGCACAGCCAAATAAAACCAAAATGATGATGTCTACTATAAGAGTCTAAAGACAGCAGGGTGCTATTTTGAGTGAGAACATACCTAAGCTATGAAAACCAATTAGTGCACAGGAGTTTATCAGGGCTATTAACACATGACTGTGGCCCTGTGTTTTTGGTAGATGCTGGTGGTTGGTGGCATTGACCGGGTTTATGAAATTGGGCGCCAGTTCCGGAATGAAGGAATTGATTTGACTCACAATCCTGAGTTCACCACCTGTGAGTTCTACATGGCCTACGCAGACTATCATGATCTCATGGAGATCACAGAGAAGATGCTGTCAGGGATGGTGAAAAGCATTACAGGCAGTTACAAGATCACCTACCACCCAGACGGGCCAGAAGGCCAAGCCTATGAGATTGACTTCACCCCACCTTTCCGAAGAATCAGCATGGTGGAAGAACTTGAGAAAGCCCTGGGTGTGAAGCTGCCGAAAACCAGCCTCTTTGAAACTGAAGGTAAAATACTCCTCCTAACTTCCTTCCTTCCTCCCTTCCTTCCTTCTTTCCTTCCTTCCTTCCTTCCTTCCTTCCTTCCTTCCTTCCTTCCTTC
>CABHPQ010189126.1:0-11046 GCA_902168405.1 Peromyscus aztecus
TTAACATCCCAGTCCTCACAGCTGGTGAGGGCATCTTATTTCCTTCTCCTACATGATGAGGAATCATTTGCTCAAGACCGCTCAAGTGGTTAGTGTTTTAGAATTTAGCTCAAGGCAGTGTGACTACAAACTGGCATGATATTCACTGTGTTGTGCTGCTTTGTGTAGTATTCCATTCTGGTGTTAAAGTCAGAGCAGTTTTGTTGTTTTGTTTTGTTTTGAGCTGGGTCTCAGGCTGGCCTCAAATTCACTATGTAGCTGCAGATGACCTTAAACTTGTGATCTCCTGCCTCCACCTCCCAAGTACTGGGGTTATAGATGTGCAACATCAATCACATCTGCAGTGCTAAAGGGTCAAACCCAGGGCTTCATGCATGCTGGGCAAGCAACCGAGCCACAGCCCCCACCTCCAGACCAGTCTTTGACAGCTGTTCTGATGAGATTGTCACTGAGGAGTCTCTTAAAGCTCTGAAGACCAGCTCTCTCCACAGCCTAACTCACTTCTCTGGGAGAGCCGTGGGCTGACAGGGTTAGAGGTATTGCCTTATCACAGCCTTGACTGGTACTGTAGGGACTTCATCTTCTTCCAGGGATACCAGACTACCAAGATGAAGTTTCTGGTGTTAGGGAGTTTATCCTGCAGACTTCCTGGGAAGTCTCTGTTCCAGGACTAAACATAAACTGGTACATGTGGGCCTCTTGGCCCTTGTGCGTCTTGGTTCTGGTTGGTTTCTGATGCCAAGTGGATACTAGAAATGATCTGTTGCTTCTTTGTTCAAAGCTTAGGTTTTCTTTGTCTTGCTCACATATGGAGTTTAGTACTAACAGGTCAGAGTTGGGGAGTGAAATTACTTAGGGGTGTGGGACCGAGCAGGAACACTTTCCACAGGCTGCTCATACTTTTGCAAAGTGGAATGGAGCTTCTTGTGGTCGAGGGTTCTTCAGGCAACTTTCACACTGGGTGCTGCCATCTTCCCAACAGTGAACTGAAGAGACGGCTGAAAGCAGAGAAGAAAGTGGCGGAGAAAGAGGCCAAGCAGAAAGAGCTCAGTGAGAAACAGCTAAGCCAGGCTGCTGCTGCTGCTGTCACCAACCACACTGCTGACAATGGTGTGGGCGCTGAGGAGGAGACTCTGGACCCAAACGTGAGTTCCCCTGGGCCACTGCGTGAGTGGACACAGGAAAGCTTCCGAGAGGCTATGGCAGACAGCATGAGAGGCCAGTGACTAACAAGATAATTAAGAACTTGAACCAGCAAGGGCCACTGCCAGTGGATTGGGGAGGGCAGCGTGTGCCCTTTTATTTGGTTAAAGGCATAGGCCCTGTTATTTTTATTTTTATTTTTATTTATTTATTTATTTATTTATTTATTTTTCAGAGGGTTTCTCTGTGTAGCTTTGGAGTCTGTCCTGGAACTCGTTTTGTAGACTAGGCTAGAGATCCGCCTGCCTCTGCCTCCTGAGTGCTGGGGTTAAAGATGTGCTCCACCACCGCCCAACTCTGAATTTCTAATATCAATTCCAGTAGACAATTTGGAGAGGCCAATACTCCTTTGAAGTAGCTGAGCCTGTAGCAACATCAGAGAAGGTATCTTCCCTCAAGATATACTAGAGCTTCTGTTAGTCAGCAAAATACATCCACATGCCAAATCTACTTTTCCACTCTCCCACTTCATCCTCCCTTCCTGGTTTTGTATCTAAACACAGCCATGCCCATTTGTAACACTCTAAGGCTAATTTTCTACTATTAGATTTTTAGAATTTCTGTGGTAGAATATTCCATATTTGCACCCTATGGGTTCCATGGATCTGCCCAGGGGAAGGAAGAGTCTAATGTGTGGCTAGAAGAGTAGTTAGGAAAGTGACTCCACCATGCACATACAGTCCACAAAAGAGACCACCTGTAACAATTAACTTACTTCAGATGCACTCCACTTTTTTTTTTTTTCCTTCTGTTGAATCTTGTATTTTGAATTCATTCTGTGGCTCTACGTATTTTATTTTTCATACGAATCTTGTTCCATAGTCGGTCCTATTTCAAGAATGCAGAGGGCTTGATTAGTGTTATGGCTGTGCCCCCTGCAGGCTCCTGTGTCCTCTTAGTCCCCAGATGGTGCTGCTGCTTTGAAAGGTTGTGGAAGCTTTAGGAGGTGGAGCCTATTGGAGGAGGTGGTCGCTGATGGTGGGTCTTAATGGGGTGTGTGTGGTTCAGCCCCATTCATCCTGACCTGCTTGTCTGTCTTACCTGATCTGTAGAGATGAAGTTGTTCCCTAAGTCTGTGACGGCCTGGACAAGCTGCTCCAGCTGCCATGTCTTTCTGTCTAACCGTACCCTCTTAAACTAGATAACCTTCCTTCCTCCTTCAAGTGGTTCTGGAAGGTATTCTGTCGCAGGGACAAGGAGAGTCACGAATGCAATACTCTGCAAGACGTTCCGCTTCTGAGGACTGGCTCTTTTTTCACAGCAATACTACAAGATCCGTAGTCAAGCAGTCCACCAGCTGAAGGTCAGTGGGGAGGACCCGTACCCACACAAGTTCCATGTGGACATCTCACTCACTCAGTTCATCCAGGAGTACAGTCACCTGCAGCCCGGGGACCACCTGACTGACATCACCTTAAAAGTGGCAGGTAGGAGGAGCCGCCGGCAGCTCACTTGCCGTCCTCATCTTTGCTAACACAGAGGAGGGCCTGGGGTGCTCTTCTGTCTTGTGCCCCTTTTGATTTTTAGAGTCGGGATCCTGCTGTATCCCCTAGGCTGGCCTCACACTCGAGATCCCCTGCTGCCCTATCCCCAGCTGGTGTTGAAGCTGCTTTACTGGAGACAGTACCTTTATATCTACTCAGAAAGCAGAGCAGCCCTGAGGTTCTAGATAAGGCGCTCTTCTGTAGAAGGGATGTTCTCTGGGCCCTCCTGGCTGGATGCTGCTCCTAGTTTATAATCCTCTAGAAGAATTTCTTTGCATCCCCCAAACCACGGCCCAGTCACCTAATTTAACTTTTTGTCTCTACTCTCAGGTATGTATTTCTAGACTATTACTTATGGATTTGAGATTTTTAATGTTCTTCCCCCAAAATAGTAAAACTACTGGTTGGAGAAAATGTAGGGCATTCACAGAAAATAAAGAGAAAAAAAATTACCCATAATCTTACTAAATAGGTAGAACCTTTGCAATACCTAAATGTCAAAAGCCCATTCATTTTCCTAAAGTGTGTGTGTGTGTGTGTGTGTGTGTGTGTGTGTGTCCATCCATGTATTCAATTCCTGTGTGCATGTGCATGTAGAAATCAGAGGTCAACTTTAGTGTCAATCCTCAGGCTCAGGTGCTGTCCACATTTTTATTGAGATAACAATAAAATGTGCAGGCCTAAACTACCTCCTCAGCACTGGGGTTACAAGTGAGTGCCACACAGTATTTTTTAAATTGCATTTTAAGATTTATTGTTTATTTATGTGTACCTCAAATATGTGTGCAGGTGCCCACAGAGCCTAAAAGAGAATGTCAGGTCCCTGCAGCTGGGATACAGGCAGTTGTGAGCCTCCCAATATGGGTGCTGAGAACCGAACTCAGGTCCTCTGGAAGAGCAGTGAGTCTTCTTAACTACTGAGCCATCTCTCTAGGGTGCCCTTCCCTCCTCTACTGTGATTTCTAAGTATTGAGTTCAGTTCCTCATGCTTGTGAGGCAAGCACTTTGTCACCTAAGCTTTCTGTCTCTTCAGCCTCTGATACTATGTTTGGGTTTTTGAAACGGGTCTCCTGAAGCTCAGGCTGGCTTTAAACTCCTGCCAAATGCTGGGGTTACGGGTGTCGCCACCATACCCACCAACACTTTTTGATGTTAGTTGTTCTGGTTTAGTGTTTGTATGAATGTGCTTTTAGATAGAGGATTTTCACATTGTTTTATTGTTAGATTTATTTTATACTTACGAATGTTTTGCCTGCATGTGTGTGTGCACTGTGTGCATGCTGGTGCCTGCAGAGGTCAGAAGAGGGAAGTTCTTCAGTTACAGATGGTTGTAAACCACCATGTGGGTGCTGGGAACCAAACCCAGGTCCTCTGGACACGCACAAGTGCTCTTAATTGCTCATCCATCCATTCTCCAACATTCTCCATGTAGTCATCCCCTTTTTATTTCAGGTATTTTTCTTGGATATAATTTTTGTGTTTTGTTTTGTTTTGTTTTGTTTTTGCTTCTTGCTTTGGATTTTGTTTGAGACTCTATTTGAAGATAGTGGACTATCAGTTCTTTAAAGTAATTGTGATTATTAAATCTTTTTAAGCGTTTTAAACAATATACATTTATTTCATTTCATGTGTGTGAGAATGCAGCTGTGCTCATAGAGTCAGAGAATACCTTTTCTGGAGTCTGTTCTTTCCTCCCTGTTTGAGACAGGGCCTCTCTTGTTTCTTTCACTGTACTGTGTGTCTGTCTGTGTACTCCAAGCTGCTCCTGTCAGATTCTCCTGCCTCCGCCGCCTCCCACTGAGCCACCAAATCCTGCTTGTTATGTGGGGTCCTGGGATTAAATGCATCTCACCATCTTTGTCTGATCAATTTCCTACCACCACCTTGGCATGCTGAGGCATCCCCCCAGCCCACCTAATGCTTCTTTGTTGCTTAATTTTTATGTGAAATTCATGCTGTTGTTTTTTGAGACAAGGTCTCACGTAGCTCAGGTTGGTATTGAGCTTACTATGTAGTCAAAGATGACCTTGAACTCCTAACCCTGTTGCTTCTGCCTGGGATTACAGGCATGTGCCACCACACTTGGTTTATATGGTGCTGGGGGCTGAATTCAGCTTTTTTTTTTTTTGTTTTTTTTTTTTGTTTTTTGAGACAAGGTTTCTCTGTGTAGCTTTGCGCCTTTCCTGGAGCTCACTTGGTAGCCCAGGCTAGCCTTGAACTCACAGAGATCCACCTGGCTCTGCCTCCCGAGTGCTGGGATTAAAGGCGTGTGCCACCAACGCCCAGCTGAATTCAGCTTTGTACATGCAAGGCAAGCACTCTACCCACTGAGCTACATCCCCAGTCCTCGTTTTCTGGCATGTTTAAAGGAAGATTGGTTTCATTCTCAACCTCACTGTACTGTTGGGGTTTTGTGAAGTGTTCATAAACATAGTAGCTGGTTACAATTCTGGGATTTCCTGGGTTTCTTTCTCCTCCTGGCTTCGTGGTACCTTGTGAGGCCCTGTCCTGGAAAGGAACCTTTGTGTTGAGCTTAGAGAGTTTCATGGCTTACTGTTCCATCCCTCCAGGTCTTCTTAGGTCTTCTAGCCCTCACTTGTGTGGAAACAGGTACAGCTGTCCAGTCTCCGCTGCTGTCCTCACCTAGCCTAAAGAGTTCACGTTCTTCAGTGAACACCCTTAGCCATTTGTAGTTCTTCAGTTCTCAGATCCGTCAGCTGCCCAGTTCTTGACCACGGATTTTTTTCCCGACATATGGAGATCTTACTGTACATTGCTTATATTTTTGGATTCTTAGGAGTTTCTTCTTCTTTAACTTTATCTAATTTTTTACTTTTTTACTTTTGAGACAGGGTTTCACTGTGCAGTCCTGCCTCTGCCTCCCAAGAGGTGTAGGACTAAAGGAATGTGCTACTGTGGCTGGCCTTCTCCACATAAACTTTCATTAATGGGTTTAGCTTAGCCTATCCAATCACACTTTCCTTTGTGTGTTTGTTGAGGTTTTTCAGGACAGAGTTTTTCTGTATAACAGCTCTGGCTGTCCTGGAACTCACTTTGTAGCCCAGGTTGGTCCCTAGTTCACAGAGCTCCACCTGCCCCTGCCTCCTGAGTGCTGGGATTAAGGACAGTCACCACCACTGCTGGGCTTTAATTTTTATGTGAAGATTTAGAAAAACCTAAAACCTGTGTTGTCGTCCCTCTGCCATCATCCAAGAGTGCCCTGAACATCTTTAAAGTGAGGTCTTCCTGTACAGCTTTGACTGGCTTCAATGAAGACCAAGAGGGGAGGCCGCAGACCTCGGGCCACACTCAGGTGGCCGTGATTGGTGTTGCTCAGGGGCTTCAAGCGTTTCTCATTCCATTGGTGCTTTTGCTGTTTTCTTTCTAGGTCGGATCCATGCCAAAAGAGCCTCTGGGGGAAAGCTCATCTTCTACGACCTTCGAGGAGAGGGGGTCAAGTTACAAGTCATGGCCAACTCCAGGTGCATAGAAATAGTCAGTTCAAGATCCCATGTCATACCCCAGAGTAACAGGAACAGTTGACGACACAGCTAGTGTGATCCTATTTTCCCATTGCTGTTTAGAGTGGGGGTAACAAGGGGTGGGACATGGTTGGGTACAGTTGAGTAGAAGGTGAAAAGGTCTAGAAGTGAATGACTGTTCTTACTAGGACAGTAAGCATAAACGGAATCCAGCAGTTGTCCCTGAAGCAGGGACTCTTCTTGGCCTGGCTCATAGTAACAGTTAGGGAAGTTTCCTGAGTAAGCCAGTAGTCTGTATTAGTTTGAAGAACTATACATTGTTACATTCCTTTCACTCAGGAATTATAAATCAGAGGAAGAATTTGTTCGTATCAACAACAAACTGCGCCGCGGAGATATAATTGGAGTCCAGGGGAATCCTGGGAAAACCAAGAAGGGTGAGCTGAGCATCATCCCCTATGACATCACACTCTTGTCTCCCTGCTTGCATATGCTGCCTCATCTTCACTTTGGCCTCAAAGACAAGGTAAGCTGTGCAGTTCTGTGAGCTCTTCTCTAAGATGCATGTCACTTGTGTCCTGCTGTCTCCTAAAACTGATTTCTAACCGCTGCTTTTGGTTTAGGAAACAAGGTATCGTCAGAGATACCTGGACTTGATCCTGAATGACTTTGTGAGGCAGAAGTTTATCGTCCGCTCTAAGATCATCACTTACATACGGAGTTTCTTGGATGAGCTGGGATTCCTAGAGGTGACCGAGGGCCAAGGATTTTTACCTGGAACGGGGCCTGCCTTGCTGTGCTTGTTCTGAGTGTCTGTCTTTACACAGCATATGCTGCCAGTGTCCTTCATGCCTCAGGAAAACACCCCTTGTCAAGTGTCTTTGTTCTGTCTTGTTGAATGCTCATTAGGAAGCAGGACCTGTCTTCCAGAACAGTACCCACCCACGTGCTAATGACGCCATTTTCAATCATTTTTAGAGGGTTTGTAGCATTAAAACAGTCTTTAGTAGCCAGCTATGGTGACACACACCCTTAATCCAAACACTTAGGAGGCATAGGCAAGCAGATTTCTGTGAGTTCAAGACCAGCCAGGGATACACAGTGAGACCTGTCTCAGCCCAATCCCCTGTCCCCCAAAATTGTTTAGAGGCTAGGCATGGTAGTGCACACCTTTAATCCTAGCATGAGAAACAGAGGCAGGCTGATCTCTGTGAATTCAAGTGCAGCCTGGTTTACATAGTGACCTCCAGGCCAGCCTGTCTGTCTGTTTCTCTCTCCTCCCTCTCCCTCTCCCTTCTCTCTCTCTCCCCCCTCTCCCTCTCCCTCTCTCCCTCTCCCTCTCTCCCCCTCTCCCTCCCCCTCTCTCCCTCTCTCTCACACACACACAGACACAGACACCTTTTAATTGTATGAAAATGCAAGTACATGTAATGTAGAGTCAGGTAAAAGATAAATATAGCCGGGCGGTGGTGGCACACACCTTTAATCCCAGCACTGGGAGGCAGAGGCAGGCGGATTTCTCTGAGTTCGAGGCCAGCCTGGGCTACAGAGTGAGTTCCAGGACCGACTCCAAAGCTACACAGAGAAACCCTGTCTCAAAAAACCAAAAAAGAAAAAAAGAAAAAAAGAAAGAAAGAAATATGAACAAAACTGAAAGCACTCTGCTTTTTTCACCTGACTTCCCTTCCTAAATTAGAATTTGATATATACACTCTGTCACTTTTACTGTGTGTATGCACATATATGCACACATAAATACACTACATATGTGTGCTTGCTCCATGTCAATGTTTCGGGAGTTTACTTTTATTATTCAGATTACAGTCATGTTGTATGTGCTGTGATTGCACTGCTTGTTTTTGACATGCTGGAGTCACACAGGTATTTTGTTTTTGTCCTTCTGTTTTGTAGTGTATGTGCTTGTGTGTCTGTGGATTGTATATGCACATGTGTGTGCAGGTGCATGCATCTATGTGCAAAGGATAGAGGAGGAAGCCTGGTGTCCTCCTGGCCTGGTTTTTGATTTTGTTTCTTTGTTTGTTTGTTTGTTTTTAATTGTGTGTATGTGCCTTTGGAGACCAGAAGATTGGGATTGCCATAGAGCTGCAGTTCAGTAGTTGTGAGCTACCTGACATGAGTCCTCTGCAAGAGCAGGATGTGCTCTTAATGCTGAGCATCTCTCCAACCCTCTACTGTTTTTAAATTTATTTATTTATTATGTATACAGTGTTCTACATGCATGTACGCCTGTACACTAGAAGAGGGCACCAGATCTCATTACAGATGGTTGTGAGCCACCATGTCGTGGCTGGGAATTGAACTCAGGACCTCTGGAAGAGCAGCCAGTGCTTTTAACCTCTGAGCCATCTCTTCAGTCCCCTCTATGCCCCCGCCCCCTACTGCTTCTTAAAGAGCATATTTGTTTTCTGTATTAATACTTTGGAATTATTTCTGGTTCTCTTTTGTAAAGTTTCAGTGAATATCATACATGTGGGCTAATATTTTTTAATTTGGATTTTTTAAAATTAGTTTATTTATTTAGAATTTATTTATTTATTATGTACACAGAAGAGGGTGCCAGATCTCATTACAGATGGTTGTGAGCCACCACATGGGTGCTGGGAATTGAACTCAGGACCTCTGGTAGAGCCATCAGTGCTCTTAACCTCTGAGCCATCTCTCCAGCCCAGTTTATTTTTGAGACACAGTCTTACTATATAGCCCTGGCTGTCCTGGAACTCACTATATAGATCAGGCTGGCCTTGAACTCACAGCTGACAGATCTGGCTGCCTCTGCCTTCTGAGTCTTGAGATTAAAGACAAGTCCACCACACCTGGCTTATATTTGAGTTTCTAAACATAGAATTAGTAAGACACTGTGACCACAGCAACTTTTGTTTTGTTTTGTTGTTGTTTTTTTTGTTTTTTGGTTTTTTGGGTTTTTTTGGTTTTTTTTGTTTTGTTTTGTTTTTTGGTTTTTTTGAGACAGGGTTTCTCTGTGTAGCTTTGGAGTCTGGCCTGGAGCTCACAGAGATTCGCCTGCTCTGCCTCCTGGGTACTGGAATCAAAGGCGTGTGCCCCCACCCGGCATCAGTGCTGTGTTATTACTAGAAATAGAGATGCACTTGTAGAGAGTCAAGCAGTCTGTTTTCCATCAAGCACTTACATTACGGAGTTTTACTTTTGGTATATGACAGGCCTAGACAGGCCTATGTTACATACAAAGGATGACCTGTCCTCAAAGCCTCTGGTATCTGAGAACTGTTTGTTTCTGTCTGTGTAGATCGAAACTCCCATGATGAACATCATTCCAGGGGGAGCTGTGGCCAAGCCTTTCATCACCTACCACAATGAGCTGGACATGAACTTATATATGAGAATTGCTCCAGAACTCTACCATAAGGTAGTCAATAACCATACACCCCATTTCCTTCAAGTAGCAGGAAGCTGGAAGAATCACTGGCTAGCCTAGTACAATCAGAAATAAGGAACTTCAAAGGTAGAACGGCCAGGACAGTGTTCCAGTTCTTCAGGTTGGTTGGCGTGGTTCTTGTAGAATTTCCTTGTAAGCAGCGAAGATTGAAGGCATTGTACAAGTGTGTACACATTTCTCCTTCAGTTCCCCTGAAGGCTTTAACTTCAGTCTTCCTTGGACTAGATCTGAGTTTAGTCTTGTTTGTTTTGTTTTGTTTTTCTTCTTCAAAAACTTTACAACTGGCCAGGCATGGTGGCAAACAAAGTCTGCCACTGAATTACATCCCAGTCCATCTAAGTTCAGTCTTTCATAAAAAGACTTTTGATGATTTTAACTTCTTCCTAGAAAGTAAAAATAAATCTCTTCAAATTAGCAGTGTAAATACCAAAGACTGTCGTCCAAGATTCTTAGTTGCAGACATGTAACACATTAAAGCAAACTTACCTGTGTTAGGAAGCCACAATTACCTTGCCGGTTAGAGAGTTTTGCCTGGATCAGTGGGTGACCGGGAATGATGCCAGCTCATACCACTGCGCTGCTGTCACAGGGAACACCACCTCCCACTAAGCACAAGTCACTGCGCTAGGATCTCTGCAGATGGCCGCCTCTGGTGCCTCTGGTCCCCTTCGCCACAGTGAATTCTGTGTAATACCTACACCTTCCTTTAGTGGCTTCTATGACATATCATTAGTGTGCCTGGCAGGTGGAGCAGGGTCACTTGCCTGTAACCTAACCCCAGAAGAGGCTTTGGAGCAACTCAGATCACCAAATAGCAAATAACAAAGACATAGGGAGAGACTCTGGAGTCCTGCACAGCCAAATAAAACCAAAATGATGATGTCTACTATAAGAGTCTAAAGACAGCAGGGTGCTATTTTGAGTGAGAACATACCTAAGCTATGAAAACCAATTAGTGCACAGGAGTTTATCAGGGCTATTAACACATGACTGTGGCCCTGTGTTTTTGGTAGATGCTGGTGGTTGGTGGCATTGACCGGGTTTATGAAATTGGGCGCCAGTTCCGGAATGAAGGAATTGATTTGACTCACAATCCTGAGTTCACCACCTGTGAGTTCTACATGGCCTACGCAGACTATCATGATCTCATGGAGATCACAGAGAAGATGCTGTCAGGGATGGTGAAAAGCATTACAGGCAGTTACAAGATCACCTACCACCCAGACGGGCCAGAAGGCCAAGCCTATGAGATTGACTTCACCCCACCTTTCCGAAGAATCAGCATGGTGGAAGAACTTGAGAAAGCCCTGGGTGTGAAGCTGCCGAAAACCAGCCTCTTTGAAACTGAAGGTAAAATACTCCTCCTAACTTCCTTCCTTCCTCCCTTCCTTCCTTCTTTCCTTCCTTCCTTCCTTCCTTCCTTCCTTCCTTCCTTCCTTCCTTC
>CABHPQ010189127.1:0-28595 GCA_902168405.1 Peromyscus aztecus
CCTATGAGTGAGTACATACCATATTTGTCTTTCTGAGTCTGAGTTACTTCACTCAGGAGGATTTTTTCTAGATCCATCCACTTGCCTGCAAACCTCATGATGTCATTGTTTTTCTCTGCTGAGTAGTATTCCACTGTGTATATGTACCACATTTTATTTATCCATTATTCAGTTGAAGAGCATCTAGGTTGCTTCCAGGTTCTGGCTATTACAAACAATGCTGCTATGAACATAGCTGAGCATGTGCCCTTGTGGTATGATTGAGCATTCCTTGGGTATATGCCCAAGAGAAACAATATCAAGCATTAATTACACAGATGACGCAATGACACTTCACAGTCTAGAGCTCCATTGAAACCATGAAGAAGACACCTTACTCTTTTATACACCTTTCTTCTCTCTGGTTAAGGTTTGAAAGTCTCAAGTATTTATACAGCTGAGCACAGTAGGTTTAGTCTTTGCTGCATGCAAACTCAATAAGAACAGCAAGAGATAAAAGAATGAGAAAGTTTATTGTTTGTGCAAATAAGAACAGGAAGAATAATCCTGAAAGGAATGTCTGACAAAGAAGGGACGTGACAGAGAGGCAGCACTCCTATTGGGAGGAATGGTTCTCCTAGGTAGGTACAGGCACACTACTCAGCAAATTTATTCCAAGATGTTATTTCTTCATATACCATATGATCTAAGACAGCTGCTAGGATGGAGAATTTAGAATCACAATGAGCAATGCTTACCGATTATTTAGATGAAAGTTGGATGGCTTTGGCAATTTTATCAGGACTTTAAAGTTTTGACCACAAAAAGCATTATCTGATACATAGATGAACTTGAAAAAATTGAAGCAATATCAGGAGACAGCACCATTTCCCCCAGATGCACATATATTTAACTAATTAATGTCCTCTTGACTGCTAATGTTTCCGCTACTTATTTTCATCATATTAATGATGAACATTTGATGAAATTAATGATGAAACATTTAATATTGTTTCTACAGTTACACATAATAAAAACAACTCAAAATTAGCAGAAAATTTCATTCTGTTTATGCTTACCTCTCCATGTACTTTTTTTTCTTTGCTAAAGTTTCAAGATTTTTTTCTATTTTTATAATCTTTCTCTCAAGATAACATCATTTTGCTATTATTTTGGAGTAATTATGTTACTGATTCATTTTCTTTTTTCCACAAATTTTTCAGGTTTTCTTCATTTCTAAAATATGTTCTGTTGGATACAATAGTAGACGTCAACTGCAATTCTTAAAATGATAAGATCTAGAATCACCCAAAGGATGAGTCTCTGTGCATGGCTGTGGGAGACTATCTTGATTAAATCAAGTGAGTTGGGAAGATTCACCCACTGTGGGTAACACCATTCCCTGTGCTGGGATCCTAGAATGTACAAAGTGGAGAGGGTTAACTGAGCACTCATATTTAAACACTCTATCTTGATAGTACTTTTCCCATTTGCTTCAAGCTCCAGCTGCCTTGGCATGACCACAATGATGAACTGTACCTTGAACCTCAGGTCTCAATAAACCCTCTTCCTTAAGCTGTTTTTGTCTGAGTTTGTCTTCTTCCTTTGTTTCCATCTTCATTCATTCTTTTCCTCCCTCTCTTTCTCTCTTCCTTCTTCCCTTTCTTCCTGTGTTCTTTCTTTCTTTTTTTCTTTAGTTTATCACAGCCAGAGGAAAAGATACCAAGACATTGAGTTTGTCATTTTTTTTAACTTAGTACTTTAAAAATGTGTCCTTTCATTCTTGATTCTATGACTTCTGAGGGGAAATATACTATCAATAAATTTTCCTTCTTTTTCATGTAAGTACATATTTTTTATAACACATTTCATGAGTTTTAGATTTCAGAAGCTTGACTATGCTTTTTTATTGTTTTTTTTTTTTTTTTTTTTTTTTTTTTTTTTTTTAGTTTATCTTCAACAAATTTGCTCAGAATTTTGAATCCTTAGGTGTATGCCACTTTGAAGCTCAGTTACTTTAAGCTACTGATTATTTAATTATTATGTCTTCTTCTCTCTTGGGAAGAGTAATGAGTCAGGGACAGATTTTTTGTTATTAAACCATAGATCCTACTGCTATGCTTTGTATTTCTTTTTCTCCTTCCTGTTTTTCAGATGAATTGTTCTCATTATTCTGTTTAAAGTTTTATTTTTAGCCCGTATATGAAATCAGGCTATTCCCTGCCTTTTATATAAAATTATGATTTCTTTCACTCTGTGTTTGTTTGTATTAAGAGATTTTATTTTACAAGCAGCTTTTGACTTTGTTACAAGTCCAGCAGAATGACGGAACATAAACAGCACCATTTGCCCAGCTCTACCTATGAGACACCAACTGATGAATAACTTATGAACACTCACATTACAGTGTTTTTATAGTTGAACTTATATATAGTTTACTTAGCTTTCTGTGAAACTATCAAGACATGAAAGATACATAGCCCCAATCATGACTGCAAAGTGACACAGAAGTCCAGTTTCTACATATGGGCTCTGCAGACAGTTGTGGTGTATTCGGTAATTACTATAGCATAGTATGAGAATTGTAGCTCTACATTAAGCTTTTTATCCAAACTTCATGGCTGTGAGCACTAAGAAAACCTGATTAGTACTACGAGGTGACCACCAGTGATGTGACATAAGGATATGGTATCCTGAATGAGGCTGAAAGTCGAGATGCCTAATGAGCTTCCTCTGAAACTGCAACAGTGAATGTGAAAAAGGAAAAGTTCTTCTGTGTAGAAAGAGAAGTTCCCTTTTGCTTTTTGGTGTCCTTTTGGACCACATACTATATGAAAAAGGCACTTCTTACCATCTGGACAAGATGAAACTGTCTGTGCTCTTACCCTAGCTTTTGGGCCACTGTTGTGGCAAATATATTGGGCCACCAGCTCACTGCTTGTCAAAAGCAATAGTGTTGGAATAAGTGAAGAGAAAAATATGTTTTTTTTTTCCTAGACTGTTGATGTATGACAAAACAGAAATCTGTCTTTAAAGTCTCTTCCTTTTCTGTGCTTTCTTTAAAGTAAGAGACATTCTTGGATATTGCATATTTGCATGCTCCTTATTCAATTTCTGAATTGTGAAACTCATTCAGTATTCAATCTGGTTGTTCAAAATAAAAAGAATATCCTGGAGATTCATTGCTGTGGGATGTTGTGTACGGCAAATGTGTTGCTAATAAAACACTGATTGGCCAGTGGCTAGGCAGGAAGTATAGACAGGACTAACAGAGAGAATAAAAAGAACAGGAAGGCAGAGGGAGTCACAGCCAGCCACCGCCAGGACAAGCAGCATGTAAAGATGCCGGTAAGCCACGAGCCATGTGGCAAGGTATAGATTTAAAGAAATGGATTAATTTAAGATATAAGGACAGTTAGCAAGAAGCCTGCCACGGCCATACAGTTTGTAAGCAATATAAGTCTCTGTGTTTACTTGGTTGGGTCTGAGCGGCTGTGGGACTGGCAGGTGAAAGAGATTTATCCTGACCGTGGGCCAGGCAGGAAAACTCTAGCAACAATTCATCATTGATAAATTCATCATAATGAAAGTTCCTGGCAGGTCTGCCTCTTCTTTACCTTTCAGACTACTCTTCCATTTATTTAGTTAGAATGATAAAGGATTTCTACAATGCTTAGGAAAAGAACTCTGGATAATTATTTCTTGTCAGTCCTCTTAGCAGATCAAGTAATTTACTTTTTTATCTTCTTACCACTAATATGACAGAATGAATCCAGGGAGATAAATTAAATAAATTAATACTATTTCATTATTAATAATTACTGAAAGATATTTAAGCAGATACAATTTTATTCATATTTTATTGGTTCACTTAAGCATTCAAAATTGAAAAAAAATAGATATAAAGTGTTTAAATGACTTGTCCATAACTCTAGAGTCATTCCATGTCATAACAAGGTATGGAATTGGATGATTTGGCTCAAGGGTATTGCTGTGTGACAAAAACAAACTGTTCCTGGGGAGATATGGTATATATGTCTACTCCCCGAGATAGGAAACTCATAACAGACCAAATTATGGATATCACTAATGTACAGTTTGGTGAAGTGATGTGTTTTATTTGGATTACTTACAGGCATATGAGTGAGAGATCACTTACAGGAGAAGAAAGGACTCAAAGACAGATGCATCGCCAAAGCTCACCCAGCACAGGTGGTAACTCAGCTCAAAAGCCTGGGATTTTACAGCACATTTCACAGCTGCAAGAAAGTCAACAGCTTGGAGTGTGTCCTTCCCAGGTGTCTCACTTGGTCTAAACTCCTTCAAGGGGTCTTTACTGGTGTCTTTTTCTTCCAGCCCAGATGGTCTGGTCTACTTGAGATCCAGTCAGTTTTAGGGGCTTTCTGAAGCTATTTTGAGTTGTTTACAGAGCTTCCTTGCAGGATTAAAGGTTTCAATCAAAGAAGAAATTGACAGTTTTTTTCTAATAGCTTCTGTACAGCCTTTCTCAGAATGAGATGAATTACTACTGAGCTAGCACAGGTCAATGTAGAAACATTTGAATAAAGAATAACAAATACTAGGAAATCAAACAAAAAATTATTTTCTGCCCAAATGTCCTTTATAATTGGTGCCATGATTGTGTCAAGGAGTTCCTATTCTTTATTTATGACTCAACTCTAGATTTCTGCTGATTACTTTGCTTAGGGAACATTTCTTCTTTTATTTTCTGCCCTGAACTTAAATTTCATTCCATTTTATCAGTGAGATTTACTTATAACATAGTACATTAAAATCCTATCAAATCATTTTAAATTAAATACTACTGTATTCTCCTCTGTTTTTATTGTCTTTATTTTAAAACATAAAAATTCAATACCTTAAAAGTTTGGAAGGTCATTTTGAGTGCCACTAACATGACTTTTTGTTGCAGTTATTTACTTATAGAGCCAGCACATATCATTCCAGTAACTCATATTACTATTGCACATTATTATTTGTAACAAAAGCTACACAATAGCCTTGGCTAATTTTTTTATGTTACTTTCTTTGTATAAATTTTAGACAGAATGTTACTATATTGCTTTTGTTTTTACTTGTATTGTTGTTGCTTTTCCTTAAAAATTATACTTAGAGAAGCTTTAACATTTCCATACAGATACACAAATAGCAATGATATCTGATCTGTTGCTGGATCCTAACAGCTCCCTTGGAGGAGGGGGTGAGAAGGTGCTGCATCAACTTCACAGACACTGGGAGTCACTTGAAGACAAACAACAAACTCATTTATGTAATAATGGGGAAGGCCTTATATTCCCTCCTCCCAGCACCTAGTCTGTGTGGCAATCTAGTGTTATTGTGTGGGCATCCTTCAATGACTGGGCACGATCAGGAACTCTGACAGCACCTGTTGCTAGGCCCTCAGGCAGATTCCAGGTTGGCTCATAAGGAAGTACATTATATGCATGTCTTGGCAATTAGTCTGAGCCAATTTCCTTGCCCCTATGGACCTGTCCTACTATATAGCCATCCTTTTATTTTATTATGTGGGCTCTCAGCCAGAGTCAGAGTTCTTTGTTCTGGCTTTGTTGACCCTGCCTTGGAGTGGTGGGTAGGCGGCTCAGCAACTGGACTGTGCCTATCTTAGGTTGGCTTGCCAAATAAGGTCTTACCTATCATTGGCTACCAGTCCTCAAAGAACATCCATCCCTGGGGAGTCGTCCTGGGTGGGGATGGTCAGGCAGTAGCCTTTTGAATTCAGAAAGCCAGGCATGCATAACCTCCTCTGGAGGGTTATGAGTTGAATATATAAGAATAATTAACACCTGTAGAGTCACTTTAGTGTTTGCCCATTGTTACCAGATGTGCTGTGGGAAAGACTTAAAAAGGAGAATGATTAAAAGCACCACCTAGCCAATCAAAACATAAGTGAAAATCCAGGAAGGATCAAACAGCCTCTTTATATCATGGGACCCATATTGGTGTAGGGCCACTCTGAGGAAACACAGAAGCATACCCTCTCCCACAGGTTAGCAGGAGGACTGGCAGCTACCATTGGAGGGAGAAAGGATCTATCCATCTCACCAGGGGCAGGGCTGTGTTCTTTGGCAGAGACACCCAGTGCTTGTAGGATGGGTTGAGCCCCTTGTAGGTCCTTGAGGGTTAGGTCCGATATGTGTTGAAAATAGGAATTGAAACCAATCTGTGCCTGGTGCACAGGATAGACATATTCCTGATACCCTGTGAGCATATCATAGGTTTCCAGGATTTTAAATAAGATGTTTGTCTGGGCCTGAGATTCTGCCTGGTTATCATAGACTGCAGGCTCCAACACAGCTTTAAGCAAATGGTACCAATCAAAATGTTTGCAATTGAGTGGACCATTGAGCAAGGACCTGCTGAAAGTAGGAGGAATCTGGGCCTGACTCACTGTCTGTCTTCCAGATAAGGGAGAGATCTGCTATGGGAGTGGGAATCTAGGGCTAGGCATAGACATTTGGGCCCACATTCACTGGAAAGGCTTCAATGGGCCTATGGACTGACAGTGGTGAAGGCTGTGAGGGTTGTAAGACACCAGGCACTGCGGGAGAGTAGCCACCTCTTGAGGCAGGCAGGTACTTGGGTAGATTTCCCCAAGAATACCACAGAGGAGGTGCAAACACCCACAGTGGTGGAGCAGAAGAGCGAGCAGCACATGACTTAATGATAGCTGCCTTCTTGACAGATCCCCTGGGGCCCAAACTGGCAGCTATGTTCTACTTGACATATTTCATGGGACCCAAACTGACAGCTATGTTCTCCTTGGCCATTTTGCAGGGCCCAAAATAACAGCTATGTTCTCCTTGACAGATTTTGCCAGGCCCAAACTGAGTGATATCTCAGGGTCCAAACTGACAGCTACCTTCTCCTTGACAGATTAGATGGGGTCAAAACTGTCTGCTTTCTAACCATCAGATGTCATAGAGATAACCAACATGGAAGTGGTGGGGGTGATGAAAAGATTACCCATCTTTTAGAGAGAAACAGCAAGCAAACAATAGTCAGAGAAAAGATGGCAGTCAACAAGGGCAGAATTTGGATCAGACCCTTATGTCCTGTGCTTAGTAACGGACTTCTGTAGTTTTTTAGGACAAGGCTGTATGCCCACATGGTGTCTCCAGACAAGGCACAGCTTTAAGAAGCTGAGCATTGGTTCCACCTTCTGGGGGGTCAATCCTTATGTGGAGGCACCAGGCATATTGGAACAGAAAAAAAGTGCCTTCCTGATGGAATGAGAAGAAAAGCATGACAGACAACACAAAAGAAGGAAAGAAATGGGGATCCCAATGCTTACCTGCCAAAGGGACCAAAAGAACACAACACTGAGAGACCTTCTCACCAAAAGACACTGTAGACAAATTTCTAAATTAAATAAAAAAACACAGAGCCAAATATAGGGGTGAAAGCCTTAGAGAGATCAGAGAAAGCCACCAGCCAACCTTACCAGACCAACTCTACAGCTTCCAAAATGCCAGTTACTTCCTGTCTACCCACACCTTCATTGCCTTGCTGTTCTTCCCTCTCAATAGCTCTCTTAGCCCAGCTACCTCCACTTTGTACACAGCTCTGTCACTTTCTATCTGTCTCTACAAACTGTCAGGTCTCTATGGTTGGTACTGGAATTAAAGGCATGTGTCATCATGCTTGGCTCTATTTCCTAGGGTGGCCTTGAATACACAGAGACTCTGCCTGCTAAGTGATAGGGTTAAGGGCATATGCTGACTGACTTTTGTATTTACTGTAGTGACTGGATTTCCTCTGATCTCCAGGCAGGCTTTATTAAAGCATAATAAAATATGACCACATTTCAGCACAAATAAAATATCATCACAACACACTGTCTTGGGGGTGCTGTCAAGCACAGCAAGTGAAGAGAGGGAGATGATCAGAACCTGTGCTGGGAGAGAGAAAGTAATGGAAGCCCCATGTTCAACTGCCAGATGTTGCTTGGATTCTAATGACTCCCTCGGGGGAGAAAGTGAGAAGGCTACTGCATCAAAAACACAGACATTGGAAGTCAGTTGAAGGCAAACAACAAACTCATTTATTTAATAACAGGGAAGACCTTATATACCCTCCTCCCAGAACCTAGTCTGTATTGCAATCTGGCAGCATTGCATGGTTGTCCCTCATTGGCTGGACACTATCATTACTATGACACACCTGTTGCTACTCCCTTAGGCAGACTACAGGTTGGCTCATAAGGAATTATGTTATGTGTATGTCTTTGTAACTGGTCTGAGCCAATTTCCTCAACTCTATGGGCTTGTACTACTACACTGATCTAATTGAGAATTTATGTACTAGTGATGTGTTGAGTTTTAGGTCAAAGAAGCTATATTATGTAAAACAAAAAAGTGGTTTAACTCTAATATTTCTTTTAATATTACATATATAAAATGAAATAAATTTTGGTATGGTCTTAGATTACTTTAGGAAGTATTATATATATATATGCATACAAATACATATAAAATGGTTCTTTTAATATACTCTTAGTCAGTATATTCATATTGCTATGAAGAGACACCATGGCCACAGCAACTCTGGTAAAAGAAAGCATTTAATTGGGGCTTGCTAACTGTTTCAGAGTTCCAATTCATTATCATCATGGTGGGAAGCATGGCAGCATGGCAGTAGATATGGTGCTAGAGTAGTAGCAGGGAGTTCTACATCCAGATCTGCAAGTAGCAGGAAGAGAACTCCAGTGAGCTTGCTTAAACTTTGAAACCTCAAAGTGTAATTCCAGTAACATACTCCCTCCAAAACCATGCCTTTTAATCCTTCTTGAATCCTGCCACTCCTGGGTGAATGACTAAGCATTCAAATATATGAGCCTATGGGAACCATTCTTATTTGAAACACCACATATACCTATACATAATACATATTAATGGGCATGGAAATAGAGATATGATAGTGTAAGTGCTAGTGTATAGATGCTACAATTATA
This sequence comes from Peromyscus aztecus, assembly GCA_902168405.1. NCBI lineage: Eukaryota > Metazoa > Chordata > Mammalia > Rodentia > Cricetidae > Peromyscus > Peromyscus aztecus. Next base: position 8,972 of record CABHPQ010189127.1, read on the forward strand.
ATAGTGTTAGTGTATTGTAGTGCATCTACACACAAAATTATTGTCATATATATATATATATATATATATATATATATAAAACTACAAAGTGTAGAATATGATTAACAGCTTTCCATCAAGACACACACGAACACATATAACTCTGTACAAACAAAAGAAAAGGTCAGTTTCTCTTTCATCATCAATACGCTTAAAGATAAGTTAGAAGAAAATGATGCAATGCTTCTCAAGATTATATGAATGGTAAGATGTTAAAAGTTTCCTCACATCTTTTACGTCCATTTATTAATGCATTATGTGAATTAAAAACACATTGAATGAAGCCTGTGATTGTTTTGATGGAATTGTTTTGAGTGGTAATAGGTCTTTAAAGTTGTTGATATTTGAAGTAGGAAAAGATTTTAAAAATCTATTCTTTTCCAGCATTAGAACGGTGCTGATGACATGATAAAACACTAAGGGTAAACATTCAGTTTTGATTTTTTTCCTCATGAAAGCAGGATGATTCTGGGAGCAAACAGGAAATTGTTATATTTGAACACACCAAGGTGGATGGGATGGACATGAGTTAGAAGAAAACATGAGATTGCAATTTGTTTACTAGAAAATTATATATCTTCCTCAGAAATTGTGGTGTAAGGCTGTAATTAAAGTCCTTAAGTTGCTTAGGTCGGATGAGTTTGAGTTTGAGTCCAGTATGTGCTGCATATTAAACTCCAGACCATATAGGATTACATGGTAAGACTATCTCCAAAACCCACTAAGAAAACAAAACCTCTTGTGTTCCCCATGTACTTTCTCTTGCATCTGACAGGTGAATTTGCTTTTAAGTATATTTTAAAATCTTAGTTGAATATGCTTGTATTTATAAAAATTATCAAAACTACTTAAGACATTTTTATTATCAATAGATAACCAATGACAAAAGAGTTTTTTGGATGTTAGCAGAATTCATAGTATTATATGAGTTTGATAAATAAATGTGCCCTTATGTAACACAGAAAGGAATAGACAGAATAAAAATGCACTAAATCTTTTTGAAGCATCTGTTGTATAACACATTTCTGGGGCAATGCGAACAAGTAGCTACTCATACTTAGATAGGCAACCAATGATAGACCAAAAAACATAGTGAATTAATGAACTATTGAGGTGACTTATAGGAATATAGGTCACTTGCTTACAAGAGCATGAATGAGTCAGTGGTGACTGCATACATAACCAAATCTATGATATCTTCCAAAAGTTCCATATCTAACCCTTTCTGCATAACTTTCAGGCTACATGGAGAGATGGAGAGTCTTCCCAAGCCAGCAACTTTCTGCTGCTTGTACGACTTTGGAGGAGGTATGGGGTTTCTGTGAATTCTCTGTTTCAGTAGCTTCTCAAGACCTATTTGCTTTTTCTACTTGCTCTATTTTATAAGCCTTAATGGGCCACTCAGGATAGAAGGTGTCAATTCAGATGACATTGCTACACCACAGATCTGCATTGTATATATTTATGATATAATAAATAGTCATATAATTCAGTATACAAGTCTCAAATAATCAGTAAAATTTCAAAATGTCTGACTAAGAAACTTTTGTGTAACCCAGTCTAGCTTCATATCTTTTTTGTTGATGACTTAAGATATATCTCATGAGTGTGTTTTATGATACTGACTATAGAATTGACTTATCCAAGTTATACCTATTCCTGGATCTCTACAATACATCAAGATTCCACACCCATGCTGTCTTATGCATGGTCATCCTGCTGCTCAAATCAATGACTTTTGTTTTTAAAGGATATCACCAGTGTGAAACACTGATATAGCAAAGAAAGAAAAAGGACATTTGGAGTATTGTGTGTATCTAGAATTGAGGTGATTTGGTACTTCTTTCTTTCTTGAATACCATCTTAAAGATGTTATGTAGCTGAAGTTTTCTCCAGTCCTGCCTGGCCCATGGTCAGGACAAATCTCTCTCACCTGCCAGTCCGGCAGCTACTCAGACCCAACCAAGTAAACACACAGAGACTTATATTGCTTACAAACTGTATGGCCATGGCAGGCTTCTTGTTATCTAGTTCTTCTATCTTAAATTAACCCATTTCTATAAATTTATACCTTGCCACATGACTCGTGGCTTACCAGTATCTTACATGTTGGTACTCATGGCAGCGGCTGGCAGCACCTCCTGACTCAGCCTTTCTGTTCCTAGGATTCTCTTCCTTGCTTGTCCCACCTACACTTCCTGCCTGGTTACTGGCCAATCAGCATTTTATTTATACAGAGTGATATCCACAACAATGTTACTTTGTCTCACCACTTTTGTTTCTCACTGTGCTTTAGTTGTGTTTTGGTACTATCTGTGATCAACATTTGAATCTAGTTTATAAGCCTTCCTATTCTGTGGACTCTGAAGTAGTATACATTAGAGAGTACATGGAAGTTCTTACATCAAGATTATCTCACATGGCCTAGAACACTGGGCAAAGTGGTTCCAAGGCAATCATTAATGTCAGAGAAGGTGAGGGAAGTAACGATGTAGCAAAAGAAACCTATGTTTCAATAATGTTTTATAAACTCTCAAGACATTTTCCTCTACAAGCTATTACAGAGTCAGAAAGCCAATGTGGGAATGTTAGCAAGAAATTAGTGTGAACTGATGGCTTATAGTAAGTTTTCATACTTATTATTGAATTGGCATTTTGATTTATGTTTTTCTTAAATAATTCCTGTTTAATTTTCCCATATGGATATGAAAGATAAATTTACCATTTTGCTTTTGTAGACAAGCAAGTAATCACTATACAACAGATGCTACTAATCTAAACAAAACATTTTAATAAAGATACATTTTTACTTTAATTATGTGTATGCGTGTAGGGAGGATGGGTGGATGAGTGTGTATGTAAATAAGAGTGCAGCTGCCCATGCGGGCCTGCTGAAATTGGGCACTAGGAATTAAAGTAAGATTCAGTAAGAGTAATAAGCCCGGTTAACAACTAAGCCCTCCCTCCCTCATTCTAATTTTTTTTGTAGTTAGATTTATTTCTTTTTATTTTATTCTTACTTTTTTCATTGAAAGTAATTTTGGAATTTTAATATGTTTGATTAAGAGCATTTACAGAAAAATATTACTGGTTTTCTTTGAATTAGATAGATGGAAAAAGAAAGAAGATACATTTATTGAATTCATAGAGCTTATTGTTTAAATGTGAGTTATGAGTATGTGTCTATGTGTATATGTATGTGTTTGTGTGTGTATGTCTATGTGTGTAGTCATCACAAACGTATTGAAATTTGTAGATGAGATCGGAAATTTAAAATTCAGCTCAAAATAGCTTACATACATAGGTGTTGAACTTACAAAATGATGCATCTAATTTCTATTACCAATCCTATAGTGGGGAATGGGTATCATTATTAATAGTGTCATTGTTGGAAATTAATGAACTTTTATGAGTGTGAAAACAGCAGTTTAAAAGGAAATACAGGTTAACTTCACCATAAGAAACTTTGAAGTCACTAAATATCTTTTAAGGGATTTTTATTAGCCATTTATAGAAATTCAGTTTAGATTTAGTTCAAAGTATGCTATCCTGGTGCATTTAAAATACTATAAGCTTGCAACACTGATGAACAAGATCTGGCTATTGGGTAGTAAAATTATAGAAGGAGTGTTTGGACATTTCGTTATTGTGCTGAAGGATTAAGGCAATTACAGAAAAATTCAGGCAGCAACTCCTATTGAGGAGGATTTTTAAGACATTTATTTTTCAGATGACTCATCTAAAATGGGTAACTGCTCTGACTAATTATTGCTCAAGACTATTTAATTTATTTAAATGACTGAATCGTGGAAAACTTCATGTAGAAGTTTCGATTCCAGGTAATTATTGAAAGACAAAAAATAATGTTGGTTGGCGGTAAAGCTCAGTTGGAAATGAGAAATAAAATGAGAATAATAAAACATGGACCATGAAATCTTTCAAGGTTAATGATAATTCAGTTCTAGGAACTATATATATTCAGGCATGGTTGGCTCTTTGTAATACTAAAAGAGGAAAGTTCGTCACTGGTGCATGTAGTCCTTCGTGAATATCTTTTGTGTTTGTTTATGGAAACAACTACCCCTTGTCCTCTTCATCTTTCCCAAATTTGTGTTAATCTAGAAAAAATCTACCCAATATCCCCCCACTAAGGGACCCTGATCAGAGTTTCATCAAAGAACATTAGCTCTGTAAACAGAAACTCTATTATTAGAAAGTGTTACAGGGTGCCACCAGACATGACTAAGACAAAACTGGCTGGAACTACACTTATGTGTAGCCCTAAGCATTTAGACCAAGGGGATTTTTGAGGAAAAAACTACATCCCGGTATCTTGTTCTATAGCTTCATCAGGAAGTTTGCATGAGGAGGCAGTTTGATAGACACTAAGATAAGACTAATTGGGGAGGTTCTGCATAAGAAGCTAGTTTGCTGGGTTCCTAGAATAATATTGCTAAAATTTTTCACAAGATTTTACATCAAATTCTAGTTAAAGCTAAAATGGTCTCAGCAAGAATATAAGAGGCAGAAACTTCTGCACTGTCTAGCCTTGCATTTCCTTTCCTTTCCATCTTTAAAAAAAATGTTTCATTTTTATGTCCTGATATGTGTATATGGATGAGTATTTCTCATGATCCAAAAAGGGCATTTGGAGCTGGAATTACAGGGAGTTGTGAACCACCCAACCAGGGTGCTGGGAGCAGCATGTACTGCTGATCTTTGAAGAGTATCTCAAGCCCCAATGATTTTCATCAGTTGTACTGTATATTAAGGAGGAAACCTCTTCATTTTTATTTCATTTTTATCTTGTATTTAGCAGGAGGAAAGGAGCGGTATGGTTTGAAAAGTATAGCTAAGGTTTTGAATCTGAACTCTTCTGAAAAGGATGACCATATGTCCTAAACTTCCCAGAAGAGTTTTATTTACCTCCATTGTTCTGACATAATTATTAAAAAAATGACTTGGTATGGTTGATAAATTATATAACTAGCTAATTACAAAAACATATCTACTTATCTTACACTGAAATTTTATGGGTCACCCAGACCAAAATTTTAAACATAATTTATTCATATTGTTGCAGGGTAGAGACCCAAAGACCACTCAAGCAATGTCCAAATAGAGAATCTGTATTAAGTTGCCAGAGACTGCCTGGGAAGACACACATCTCACAGAGCACTCCAAATGGATTTTATAGACAAAAAGAGATCACAGAAAAACTACATCCTTTTTGGCAGTTACAGAAGGAAGTAAAGAAAGCAAACAGTTTCACAGAAGCCAAAAACATACTGTTAGCTGGTTTGGTACTTTCCAACGAGAACTTTTGTGTCGGTTTCAGGTTAACATGAAGATGGCTCCACCTGAGACAAGATGGAGGAAACTTTGACCTGTGCAAAATATTTAAAAGCATAATCAAGCAGGGCATGCATTTAATACCATGCCATCAGAAGGCAGAGGCAGACAGATCTTTGTGAGTTTGAGGACAACCTGGTCTACAAAGAAAGTTCCAGGATAGCTAGGACTGTTACAAAGAAAAAAATACAATCAGTCTCATAATATGCTTACATATATAGAAGGACTTTACTGCAAAAATGAAACCTTTAATTTCCTAGTCCAAGAATAGATCATCCAATTTAATGCAACTTGATTTTGGATTTATATGCTTAATCTTTTTATTTAAATTATAGCCTTATATATTGTTATATTTCACATAGAATAAGAGCTGTAGCTGTAATACCAAAACCAAATCCACAAATTTCAAGATTTTTAAGTTGAAGGAGGCTTAGCCTTGGTTTTAGAGAATTCTGAAAGAAGTTGGGAAACATTTCAGGGGAGCTCCTTGTTAATGACAATTCAAGACTCTTGTTTGCTTTTGTTCTTCACCCTAGTCTCTAGGAAATACACATAGATTGCGACAGCGTGGAGAGAAAACTTGGGACACTTGGGTGGAGTCCTTTTATTGCTACCATTCAGAAATGACACTAGTTTCTTCTACTCAAGATCTTCGGTTCAAAACTAGTCACAATCATTGCCACAAACAGATCTTTTCCACCTTATTACTGTGAAAGAAAACATGTTTTTTCATTTATTGTAGCTCATGTAAGAGCCCCAGAATTTCAGGGTGCACACAGTGACCACTGTATGGTGGTTGGAATGAAAATTGTCCTCCACAGTCTCTGGCATTTGAATGACTGGTTCCCATTTGGTGGTGTTGTTTGGGGGTGGAGGGATTAGAGTCTTCCAAGAAGAGATAAGTCACTGTGGAAAGGATTTGAAAGCTTAAATACCTGCACCATTTTGAATATTCTCAAATATGGGGTTGAAAAATATGGCTTCCAGCTGTGCCTGCCTCCATGCCTAGTGTTTGTTGCAATACTTCCATGCCAAGACTGATATATGTGTCCCTGTGGAACACTAAGTCTCCAAACAACCCTTTCTTCTGCATGTTTCCTTGGTCATTGTGTTTTATAACAACCATAGAAATGTAACTAACACAACCTGATTCTACAGTCAGGGAGGTTCCCCTTCTCCTACTTTCCATGTGATCTTGGGCCCCAGTCTGAGGGAGACACTTCATTTCCTGTGCTATTTCCTGTGACAATGGAAATGGATTTTTGAAAAATATGTAGTTCTAAATATAGAGCTTTGTGATTTGTTCTGTATTGTCCTTTATTTCTTGACCTTATTTATTGAACACTTGGAATAGAAAAATAATAGAAAAATATTGTCTAGAATTTTCATTGTTTAGATATTTGAATATGTCTAAAACTACACTCTCAAGCTTCCTTACCAGCTATAAGATGCCATTTTAACCTCTTTTGGGGCTGCCTCATAATAAATAATAAGTAAATACTTATTATTTAAAATAATAAAATATTACTTTATTAATTCTACATTGACGGTGATAGAAATATTATTATGGGAGATCTGTTTGTATTGATTGCTCCAAGATCACCAATGGAGTCTGACCTCAGTTCAAAGAGTAGAGTCCACATTCAGCTGGCTGGGGTGGACCAAAGAGTTTCCTGGCTGACAAAGAGGGAAATAGAAGGACATACAGAGGAGGAAGGGGAGGGGCCAAGCAGTTGCCAGGTCCTTTGATCCAAGGATCATTCCTCAGTTGCTCTAGGTATCGCTCAGGTTTATTCCCTAATGTTTGTCCTTGAGTTGTTGTTGTTGTTGTTGGTTTTAATAAAATGATAAAAAAAATCACAATATCTGGCATCCAGCATGTGGTGACATCACACAATGGCTTTTAAAGACTTTACTTCCCTGCATGACCTTGCGCCGCCACAGGTCACCAGTTTTTCACACCAAGTGCTTTTCCAGTTTTGGTAAGCACAGTCATGTGTGGGCTCCGAAGCGTCCTGAGTGATTCAACTTTTTATTTTTATCAGAGCAACATATATTCACAGCATACAGAAAGATATCCCCAGCATCCTAGCCAAGCGGGCTTCTCCTTCACATTTCCCCCTTGTGGCCACTTTCCAGGCTGCTCCCTTCCCCTCCATGCATAGTCAGCACAAATACCTGGGCAGAGTGGAGCAAGTCAGCTGCTCCTTTCTCAGGACAGTCCTGCAGGGACATCACAAATGCCAGGCTGAGCAGAACTTGTCAAGGTGCCTGGCCACCCACGGAGCTGCCAACATGGCCCAACCTGCCATGGTCCCCAAATGGAGCTAAGGCTTTTATTGCTGCTGCCATGGCCAGAAGCTACCTAACAGACTAGCCTTATACACTCATGCTGAGCAGCCACACCTAGCCACCACTAGAGACAGTTGGGGCAATCCTGTCCCACATTGCTGCACCCTAGTCTAGCTATGTGAATTTCTCCTAACAGTTTCTCTCCATGAGCTCTTCAGGCAGCTTACACCCCCTCCCTACACAGTGCAGTGCACTGCCATGGCTAGCTCAGGGCACACTGCCACCTCTGCCACCACCACTGTGAACAGCACCTCGGCCCAGAGGTCATTTGTGCCTGCTTGGTCCCTGAGCTCCCAGGTTCAGAGCCAGAGCGGTTGGCTACTCTTGCAAGTGGCTCTCTCCTTTCCTGCCTGGGTGCCACACCTGCCCTTCCTGCTATTCATCACACAGCTTCACTAACACTGTCAGCATCACCAGAGCTGGTAAGAAACTTGGGAATTTTTAAGTGGGAAATTAGGTTTAAAAAAAAAAAAAGAAGGAAAATCTTTCCCTTGTTAAGAATCAGAGATATCACAAGGCAGGGAGTTAGGACCCTGTTTAGTGCTAATATGGAAGGCTTGCAAATGGAAAAAAAATTATATGAGGAGATAAACAACTTAGCTGGGATTAACATAATGTCAGTCAAAATTAATTATCAGTTCGGCAATTCTTATTTTATCCTTAAAAAGTGGTTTTATAATGGTGCCAAATGTGATAATTTGACTGCTAATACAAGCACTAGAAAGACCAACTAATGAAAATAAGGAAAATATTCAGACACAAACAGGAATTTAGAGTAGAACTAACATACCATTGCATTATGAAGTTGAAGAGGAACAGCCCAAGGTTGTTAGAAAACCAACCTTAATTTATCCAGTTACTATGGAAGAAAGAACCCCAGATGACAGGCATTCCCAGCGCTATGTAGAAGCTAATTGGTATCCTGTCAAAATGTTAGATGTAAGAAGATTTAAGGAAGCAATGGTTTTATATGGTTTACATTCACCTTTGTGAATAGTTGTTAAATTCATGGGCCACTAGGAACAGAATTGTTCCACAAGAACACCTTTGCACCTTTTCCTGGAACTCACTTGGTAGCCCAGGCTGGCCTCGAACTCACAGAAATCTACCTGGCTCTGCCTCCCGAGTGCTGGGATTAAAGGTGTGTGCTGCCACTGCCCGGCTCAGAACCTCTTAATATAGTTACTGACTCTCAATATTCAGAAAGAGTTGTTTTACATATTGAAACCACTGAACTTATTCCAGATGACTCAGAATTAAATTTGTTATTCATTAAAATAACAATTTAATTTAATAATTTCTTTTAATAATTAAAAGAAATAATAATAAAGAGAAATCATCCCTTGTATATAACATATATCAGATATTATAAGGGTCTACCATGCCCTCTAGCACAAGGTTATGATGAAACTGATAAGCTAGTGGTTGGAAATGTGCTAGAAACCTCCGAGTTTCATAATAAAAACCACGTTAACAAAAGGGGTTGAAGAAAGATTTTTCTATCACTTGGCAGCAAGCCAAAAAGTTATAAAGAAATACCTTACTTGTTCTTTGTATAATCAAACTTCACTACCTGCAGGAAGTAATCCAAAAAGTACTCAAATAAATGAAATTTGCCTAATGAATGTATTACATTTTGCAGAGCTTGGAAAATTAAATGTGCACCATACCATAAATACTTATTCAGGATTTCAATCAACAACTGCTTTAAGTTCTGAAAATGCTGATTCTGTAATTACACATTTATTAGAAGTTATGGCCATTATGGGGGTAACTGTACAGATTAAGACTGACATTGCTCCAGCATATGTTTCTATAATATAAAACAGTTTTTTTGCATAATAGAATATAAAGCATATCACAGGTATACCACACAATCTGACAGGACAAGAAGTTATAGAAAGATCTAATCACATTTTAAAAGATATGCTTAATAAACACAAATGGGTAATAAAGACCCCCCCAGAGATAGATTGCACAGTGCTTTATTAACTTTAACATTTTTCAATCCCAATTAGAAAGGAATGGCAGCTGTAACTAGACACTGGACAGTAGAAAAAAACTGCTGAATTAAATCATCCTGTATACTTTAAAAATATGTTGACCTCAGAATGGAAATCAGGATATATGTTATGTTAGGGAAGAGGTTTTGCTTTTGTTTCCACAGAGAAGAAAATCTCTGGATACCATCAACATTGATAAAGATTAGATTCAAACAAGAGAGACCTCTTGATTAGGAGAGGCAATAGTTCATCAAATTGCGTGCCCTTTCCATCTGAATTATCTTGTAAGATTAACACATCTTTCATTTTATCAGGCATAACCTCCCAAAATGGGAAAAATCTCCAGAGTAAGAGTTGAGGAATAAAAGCATCTAACTAAAGAATCTGAAGACCTTAGGACAAATGATGCATCTGAAGAAGAAGAAGGGAGAATCATCCTGAGAAAATGTCCCAAGAAGATGAATAAATTGCTCTAATGATATAAATTGGCCAACAAAATAAAATTTCACAAATCATTCCAAATGTTTGTTTTTTTTCTGTTCTCTACAGACATGTTAGGCATATGGTCTTTATGTAGTCCCCACTCAATAACAAATTAAAGCTGGATTTGGACTTGGAGCATGGTTCTCTCTCTAAACCCAAGTATGCTTGTTAAAAGAAAATCCAGTCTTTGTCTCATGTAAAGAGAGCCATTTGTTATAGGAAAGAAGAAAACTAAAATTAAGAGTCTATTCTATAGTAACTAATCTCACAATCCCTTGGATTTATTTTAATTCTTTAAATATTTTCTTAAGGAGTAAATATTATCTCAAAATTGGTAAGATTAACATATGTATATATATACTTAAACTTTCTGTTGTGATATTAATGGTCATATAGAATTAGTACAAATTCTAGATTTAGGCTCTATCTACCTTCCTTTATGTAATTTCAGGCTTGAGTCTGAAACCGGTAATTAGGAATTAGGCCTATGTATCCCAGGTGTATTTAGTAGATTATGGTCTTTTAACCTCTCTGTAATCTGCTGCATATGATATTTAAAATGTTTAAGTTTTCTTCAATGATCCATGATCATTTCTAATGGCAACCTTTGAAGTCTCCAAAAAAATGATGGGAACCCACAACCACAATCCACCTGGATTGTGGTAATGCTACTAAACTGACAAACACCATCCAAAGATCAGCTTTGGACTACAACTTTCTCAGGACATTTCAAGGTGGTTAACTAAGATGATCCACCCTCATAGACTACTCCAGCCACGACTTCAGATAAGTCTTGTGTTTTCCATCACACCAAGACAGGATGACAGCTAGTTCCCATAGGACTCAACTATTATCTTAATTTTCTAAGGATTCCCGAAAGATGTGTCACTCCTAGACAGCAGGAAGCAATTTTAAGATCACAACACCCACATTCTCAAGATGTGGGGTGGATGGTTTTTGGCTAGTAGGTGGGTTATGGAGGACTATCATCATTTAAGGGTGTCAATTACAAGTTGTGATTGGCCATGGTCATTGGGGAAACTAAGTAAGGGATGTTAGATTCAGGGGTCTCTTTCTGGAAAAAAAGGGGGATATAGGAATGATAGGCTAAAGGGGCAAATAATTGTATATACTTTAAACTAAAAAGCAACTGTTAATCTCTAACATTTTATATTGGAATGGATTTTTGAATATGGATACAAATTTAAGTTTATTTTTGTTAGAACACATCTATATATGTTTCAACTCTTGTTTAATATATTTTTGTATATTGATAAAGATTTATGGCTTTGTTATACTGCATGTGTTTCTACTCTTGTTTAATATATTTTTGCATGTTGATATAAGTTTAAGATTATTTTTGTTGTACTGAATTATATATTTCTATTTCTTGTTTAAGGTATTATACCTATGCAGCTAACTTGGAAATGAAATGTGAATTTCCATTCCTTGAAAGCTATTTAGGATAATAAAGGAATATAGGTTAGTCACCTATAACAATCAAACTTATAATCATATTAGGTATCTTTTCAAGGTCAATCAGAGAATGTTATAAATAGATAGGTGGTCTTCAAAAACTTCAGAGATCTATAGAATATGGCATTTAATGTTTTAATAATATGGGTCTTTTCATGACAGTGAGATGTCTGCTCCTGGCATCACCAATTTACTACAAAAGAGGATGTCAGGCATCAAAAAAACCTCCATATGGAATTTGCTTTCCTTTGTGGCAAAGTTAGCCACTGGGCAAAGAAACTACCCTTGCCTTGACTTCTGACAGTATGCTGTCAACGTTGGACAATTAGGACACAAAAGATGGTACCTACCAAACTTTGCCAGAAAAAGGTGGGAATGTCATTCAAAATTCCTCCTTCATGGAAAAGTCTGTCAAATATTCTAAGTGTGTAGGTTGAGGATGGATGCTTCCACATTGCAGAGGAATGTTGGGTGAATGCTCAGACACCCAGCTGTTTCTGTCATTTCTCACAGTTTTGGAAGTTGCTTGCTCTACACTTCCTCTTTACTCAGGTAATATTCTTCTCATGCCTTTGATGGCGTTGAAGACTAGATAGTAATAATTATAGTTTTTCTTAGTCATGATAGAAAGTAAATTAGGTATAAAAGTTTGGACTCATAAAGACAGGAGAGACAATAGAGTATTTTCTCCAAATTTGCCAAATACAAATGAACTGGACATTGTGAATGTGACTCTTTCTTGATAATTGTTCATATTGTATATATTATATTTGTTAAAGTTAACACCTTTCCTTTCTATTTAGGCAATACCTGATATTTGTTATTATTGTATATAGTTTTACTACGTTAAAGTTAAAACCCTTCCTTTTTATTTAAACGAAAAGGGGAAAATGTTGGGGAAGAACCATTTGTGCTGATTGCTCCAAGACCACTAATAGAGTCTGATCTCAGTTCAGTGAATGGATTCATATTCTGCTGGCCGGGGTGGACCAAAGAGTTGTCTGGCTGACGCAGAGGGTGATAGAAGGACACACAGAGGAGGAAGAGGAGAGGCTGAGGGGTTGTGAGGCCCTTTCAGTCAAGGAAGTAGAGAGGGACAGGATTGTGTTTTTTGTCACTCTGTGGATTTCTCAGGTTTTTTCTCTAATATTTATTTCAGTTTTATTTTTAATGAAACAATAAAAGTAATCACAATAGAATACTAGTAATATTTAGAAAATCCTAACAATTTTTTATGTTATAGATAGATTATACTAAATTTTACTTATTCAATTATTGAAGATGTTGTTGGTCATATCTTTTCAAGATTGGTTATCAATTGTGAAATTTTCCTCTATTGATGAAAATACTTTGATCTTTAGTTTTGTTTTTGTTGTTTTTTTGCTTGTTTGTTTATTTTAATGGCTATAATAGGCTTCAGATTATTACTTTGTTTACAGAAGGTGTTAGAGAGGCAAAATTTCATACAGTTAGAGTAATTATTTCTATGTTTTGATAACTATAATTTTAAATATAATCCTGTTATTTTAGTGTATGTAGATTTTGATATTGAAAATAAATACCATGTAAAGAAAATAGTATCCCTTTTTTCAGTTTTGCCAGTCCTTGCCTGATATAAACAAACCTTTGTTTTTTGTTTTTAATTATTATTTGCTTGGTTTTGATCTAGTATCATTTTTTAATCTTTATTTTGAATTTTATAAATTTAATTTATATTATATGTTGATTGGTTTCTTGAACCCAATCAAGAAAAATTATTTATTTTGCAAATGAGTCTTTTTTAACATGTTTTTATGGATGGTATAAATTATTTTTGGGTGGTTTTTCCTCTTAAAAAATGTGATTTCTTTGTCATGATTCATTCCATCTCTGGATTACAACATGAAAGTAAAAACAATTTTTTTTTTGATTTTTCAAAACAGGATTTCTCCGTGTAGCTTTGGCGCCTTTCCTGGAACTCACTCTCTAGCCTAGACTGGCCTTGAACTCACAGAGATCCATCTGCCTCTGCCTCCCCAGTGCTGTGATTAAAGGTGTGCACCACCACTGCTGAGCTAAAGCAATGTTTTTTTTTTTTTGTTTTTTTTTTAAACAGATTTTCTAGTCCATGCATGGTGGTACATTACTTTAATTCCAGAACTTGGGAGGCAGAGGCAGATGAATCTCTGTGAGATTCAGGCAAGTCTGCTCTATATAGTGAGTTCCAGGAAAAATAGAGTTACATGTGAGACCCTGTCTCAAAAAAGGAAGCACAAAACAGATTTCATTGTAACAGAGGTTACCTTTGAATTCCATATGCAGCCAGCACTGACCTTGAAACCTTGCTTCTCCTTACTCTGCCCCACCAAGACCTGAGATTACCAGCCTTCCATACCCAACAATAGACAGGGTTTAGGCTAGTTTTCACTTCTAATATTTTTCCAATAAAATAATGGCTAATTCCAAAAATTTTAATTTGTGGAGTTACTTTTCTATTTAATAATTTTTGCCTCTAAACATAGTTTTTCATTAATGTTTCCATAGCATTGAGCATGTTTTCACTATGGAGGCATGATTCCAGAATATATGCATAAATATTGGCTTAGCCCAACTTATGATTTATTTTAATCATTACTAAAAACACTTAAAGACTTTCTTCTCATATTTTCAATTTAAATATTTTAAGTATCTCTTGGTAATTAAAATAGCAACTATGTAAGTGGGTTTTCACAGTAGACACTTGTAGTGGACTTGGATTTACCCAGTACTCTCTTAGAGTGTTAACTGACAACTGGGCAACTGGGCAAAGACTGATATTGGGTTGTTTAATGATCACATTTCATCAAGGAATTAGATAATATATCTCCATTTTGTACATTAAAAACTTAACCCCTAAAGATATGTAATCTGACAATGTAAAAGTCTGAGATACAACCATACTGTGCTTCCAACTCTAAACTTCTTCTTCTTAAGATTTATGGTATGACAATACGTTTTTACTAGATGTTCTATGCTAAGTAGAGTGCTCAGTTAGTGTTGAATGCTTGATACCAGAAGTAAGTCATATATACGTGAGTATGTCTTATCCGGGAGCTCAGAAACACACTGGTATTTTATTTCTTCCAAATGATACTAAAACACAATAATAAGTTTGCAAAAGTGCTGGGATTCAAAATAATATTTTAAACCTGAGCTAAGATTCTTTTGTTCTCTAATGCCCTTCTTGGTACAGTCAGGGAAATAATTGTTTTTATAGAACTATTCTTCTGAGGCTTTCCTCTGCCTATAGACAGGCATCAACAGATAACTGTCTGCAGGCACTTGCCTGGGGAAAGTTATTGAATGTCAATGCAAATCAGGGCACCTTCCTCAAATGTAGACGTTTACTGGCATGATCCTCCTAGGCACAGGTATATTTTAAGATAGGAGAGCTGCCCAGTATGTCAATAAGTGTGAGTTCATCTTTGCAAGGAAATAATTTTCAACCTTGATATACATTGCTTTATAGTTTCTTTAGAGAGAGCATTATGCTAAGCCATCTTAGTAGGAAACTGAAAATGTGACAGATAATTGCTCTGATTTTTAAGGTAACGTTATGTGACTGTTAAAAGAATAGTTTCCCCTTTAGTAACATATTTTGACCAAGGCGAATATAGAAGATTTGAAACAATGGTCACAATAAATCACTAGACTGTGCTAAATATTTGATTGCTGAAGTTAAGCAATCATTTTAAAATCATTTTGGATACGTCCATTTTGTTATAAAATATTTTAAAAACTCTATGAACAGAATTCCAAACTGGCATCTCTTGCATTTCCTTCATCTGTTCCTTTTTATCTTCCAAAGAAATGGCACACATTTCTCATAACTTAGGACCCAGCCACCTGCCATTCTAATAAGTGTTTTCTTCTTCACAACTTAAAGGATGTGTTAATTAGCTGTTAAATTTTAGGGTAGGAGGTTGACAAATCGAAATGATAATGTGTCATGGTGAAAAAAAAAACATCATTTTTTCTTGTTTATTTGCATTCATTTTGACTATTCCTGATGGGACAAAATTGAGTGAAATTATTGTGTTAAGAAACAATGTCTCCTTCTAAATAACTATTTGGATGATGGTCTATGAAACAGAGTTAAATTCTCAATGAAATTGATTTCACTGTATTTGAAGAAATTCAACACTGGGGTCAAATATATGGCACAAAAGTAGAGAACAGTATCTATTCTCCATCAAATATTGAAGATTTATTTCTATTTAAACCAGAAATTTCACTTTAAAGTGGTATCTTATTAAATCACAGACTTCACCTTTTCATATTATACAGCTATCAAAATAATGGAGAGGTCTTCAGTTTCCTCTGTTCTCAACCACAGCCTCTGGACTTATACTCTATGGAGATAAGAATTCAGACTGCAGAGGCAGGCAGATCTCTGTGAGTTCGAGGCCAGCCTGGTCTACAGAGTAAGTTCCAGGAAAGGCACAATGCTTCACAGAGAAACCCTGTCTCGAAAAACCAAAAAAAAGCCGGGCGGTGGTGGCACACGCCTTTAATTCCAGCACTAGGAAGGCTAGAGGCAGGCAGATCTCTGTGAGTTCAAGGCCAGCCAGGGCTACCAAGTGAGTTCCAGGAAAGGTGCAAAGCTACACAGAGAAACCCTGCCTTGAAAAACCAAAAAAAAAAAAAAAAAAAAAAAAAAGAATTCAGACTGGGCACAGTGAATGATACAGTGAGCAGTCAGGAGTTTAATTAAAGCAAGCAAGATGCAAAAATACATTCATTAATATAATAGAGGACCAAGAAGAGCAGTAATAGTCCTTAGTTTGGCTTAAGTAAGGCTTATATTCCTCCTCTCCGTTTCTTCCCTTCAAGTCTTCCTCCAAAGACAACGTGTCTAAGAAAAGAAAAGAAAAGAATCTTGAAAGCCCATTGCATCTAATATGTATATATATTAGCATGAATATGAATGTATTTCTCTCTCTCTCTCTCTCTCTCTCTCTCTCTCTCTCTCTCTCTGTGTGTGTGTGTGTATGTATGTGTGTGTTTAAATATCCTTGAAGATGAAATGTTACCTAGGAAGAAGGGTAACACTGGTATATGTTACCCTGGTGAGGATGTCCCTGATGCTGTTTTGAGCTGATCCAGCTAGTGGACCATCACCATCTCCCATACTTTACATTCTGTGTTCAGGACACTGCACTGGTTCAACTAAGGCTAACTGCTGTCACTATCTTTATATAATAAAATCAAATTGAAAATCACTATTACCTGGACACCCAGTTTCAAGGACCTGAGCAGACCCACCTACTTTTCTGTATGTCTTTTATTTTTTTCATAGGCAGAGATGGTTGTAGATTAGTCCACCTCAGAATTAACCTCTTGCCTAATGTAAGGAAAGTGAATCCATATAGCATTCAATTTCTTTCAAGATATAGAAGGAAGCTAAGTCATGATCAATATATTATTAACAACATATTACAAAAATGTATAGATTTCACAAGCAGGATGCCTTGTTAGAAGGGAACACTTTGGATCTGAAATGCCCCCCAAAATTCATATGTTAAAGGACTGGACTACAGTTGATGACACTGTTATGCTGTGGTGTTGTGTGACAAAATATACATATCTACTCACCCAAGAGAGGGAACCCATGACAGACCAAAGTACAGATACCACTGAAGTCCAGTTCGTTGACTCAGGGAATTTTCTTTGGTTTACTAACATGACTATGAATGAGGGATTACTTACAGGAAAAGAAATGACTCGAAGCCGGGCGGTGGTGGCGCACGCCTTTAATCCCAGCACTCGGGAGGCAGAGGCAGGCAGATCTCTGTGTGTTCGAGGCCAGCCTGGGCTACCAAGTGAGTTCCAGGAAAGGCGCAAAGCTACACAGAGAAACCCTGTCTCGAAAATCAAAAAAAAAAAAAAAAAAAAAAAAATGACTTGAAGACAGCTGCATCACCAAGGGCCACTCTAGCATTGATGATGACAGTGCAGAAAAGGTTGGAAACCTGAAGCACATTGCACAGTCTGCAAGCAGCTCAACAGGTTTGAGAGTAGCCTTATTGTGCTCTTGTCTAAATCTTTTCCATGCTCAGTTGGTTCCTGCTGCTGCTAGGTATCTGGCCTGGTCTCAGAGTCTTCTTTGCAGGGCAGCTTGTCTGAGAATCTTCTTAGAAACTCTGTTCGTCTGATAGGGATTCTCAGCTCTTAATGTTCACTCTGGCAGGGAGAGAACTGGTGAATCTGCTCAGTTTTAGGGACTTCCTGAAGCTATTTTGAATTGTTTACCTCCCTACTTAAGGAGCTTCCCTGTAGCATGAATCTTAAAAGTTCTTATTAATAAAATCAAACCTGAGCCAGGTATTGGGGTGAACACTGGAAGGTCAGAGAGAGATCAAGCCACAGCTAACCTCACCTTGCCAGATCCTCAGCTGATCTTGTTTCCTCAGACTGGAAGCCTCTGTGTCCTCATATCTGAATGGTTCTCAGCTGAACTGCTGCTAGAAGCCTGAATGCTTAACCAGCCAAATGCTTAACCAGCTAAATGCTTACCCAGGCCAAATGCCTCTAGTTTCTGGTCCTCACGCCTTATATACCTTCCTGCTTTCTACCACCACTCCCTGGGATTGAAGGCTTGCTTTCTGGGATTAAAGGCGTTGTCACCATGCCTGGCCATTTCCAATGTGGCCTTGAACTCACAGAGATCCAGAGGGATTTCTGTCTCTGGAATGCTAGGATTAAAGGCGTGTGCTACCACTGCCTAACCTGTTTAATACTGTGGCTGTTCCATCTCTGACCCCAGATAAGTTTATTAAGGTACACAATATTTTGGGGAACACAATACCACCACACTTCCCTGCAGGATGGAAGGTATCAATTTCTGATGAAACTATTATAGAACAGGTTGCAGGAGACTAAAAGCTAGGGATGGCTTGGAAGAATTAAATTTCTGGATGTGTGCTCTCCAAGGGCATAATGAAGTTCTGGACTCATCCTACCCCAATGCCTTTTGTTTGGCCAATGTAAGGACGCCATCTTTGCTCTACCACAATGCTGCCTCACTGCCATGATGTTCTCTATAACGTTCAGCCCACACATATTGGATCCAACCAACTCTGACTAAAGTTTCTGAGACACTGAGACAAAATAAATATTTCCTCCTCTTTATTGTTTTCAGATATTTTTTGTCATATCAATGAAAGTAGGACAAAACCCAAAAACATGTTTTCTTTTGTCTTCTTCTCTCTCTCTCTCTCTCTCTCTCTTTTTCTCTCTCTGTGTGTCTGTGTGTGTTCATGCACACATCTGGGTGAATATTTACATGGGTATACTAGGGTTGTGCATGCATGTGTGGAGGTTAGACGTCAATCTTAGGTATCATTCCTCAGCAGTCATCTAGTTGTTTTGTGAGACACCATCTTTCATCTGCCCAGTGTTTGCTGAGTAGGCTAGATTAGCTGGAGAGCAGGCCACTGAGACAGGTGTCTACCATCTTTTTCTCCTCAGTGCTGGGATCACATCAGTGTATTGCAACACTAGTCTTTTTGAACTGGATACTGGTGATTAAATGAAGATTAAATGATTAAATGGTGATTAAATGCTTGTGTAGTAAGTACTTTACCAGCTGAACTTTCTCCTTAGCCCTAAGAAACATGTTTTCAAGAAAATTCACCTGTTCCATCATTTTTTTTTTCAGATTATCATAAAAGAAGTAAAAGTAAAGGGGAATCAGCCTGAGGTTGTGGTTGAATTCTACAATCCAAATTATTGGGAGGTGGAGGTAGGAGGATCAGGAGTTCAAAGTCAGCCTTAGCTAGTTTGATACAAACTGGCTTCAAGACACTTGTAATCTCAGAAAAGAAGGAGGAGGAGGAGGACAGAAGATAAAAGGAGAGAGAGAGAGAGAGAGAGAGAGAGAGAGAGAGAGAGAGAGAGAG